>JAQQSK010002840.1:0-156864 GCA_028658325.1 Potorous gilbertii | reverse complement strand
TCTCCTTTATGAAGGTATTGACCCATTTTTCATACTTTTCTTGCATCTCTCTCATTTCTTTTCCCAGTTTTTCCTCCACCTGTCTAACTTGATTTTCAAAATCCTTTTTGAGCTCTTCCATGGCCTGAGCCCATTGGATATCGATTTCAGATGTTTGGGATACAGAGGCCTTGACTCCTATGTCTTTCCCTGATGGTAAGCATTGTTCTTTCTCATCAGAAAGGAAGGAAGGAAACATCTCTTCCCCAAGAAAGTAACCTTCTATGGTCTTATTTTTTTTCCCTTTTCTGGGCATTTTCCCAGCCAGTTACTTGACTGCTAAGATTCCTCTCCACCCCTGCCTAGATCTGCCCAGCTAGTTCTTCTGAGATTCAAATGTGCTCCCCAGCCTCAGGGCTTCAGCGGCAGGCGGGGCTGCTATTCAGTGGGATTAAGTTCAGGTTCTCAGGTGGGAGCAGGGCTCAGTTCCCTCAGAGGGGTTTATGTGGAGACCTTCAGTAATGGACCCGAGGTCCTGCCTGCTCTGGGAGCCTCTGGCCACCTGCTGCCTCTGCCGTTAACTCCCGAGGGGGCCTGAGTTATGGAGACACCCCGCTCCCCTCTCAGCCAGCCCAAAAGTCTCTCTCACTGACCTGTGCACCTATGGGTGGAGGGACCTTCGTGGCCACCAGAGATTCCGTCCCTGAAGCCTCCTCGAATCTGTTCCTCTTGGGGCCATGCAGCCAGGGCAGAGCTACACTCTGCTCTGCTCCCATCCAGTGTGCAGATCGGGGTCGGTTTTTCAGGGCTCTCTGGAACAGAAATCTCCTTCACTGTGTTGCTGTGCAGCTTCCACTGCTTCAGAATTTGTTGGGAGTTCTTTTTACAGGAAATCCATGGGCTGTGGGTTCGGAGCTAGCATATGTGAATCTTTTTACTTCGCCATCTTGGCTCCTCCCCTATCTCAACTCCATTCTTAACCTAACATTTTATCCACTACATCCACTCACACATTAGGCAAAAGAATCGAGTTTCAGAAGGCCTTTCAAAGCTGGAAAGATAGGCTGAATCTTAAAATGAAATGTAATAGGAACATATATAAAATTCTACACTTGAGTCAATATAATCAAACGTACAAATCCAGGTTTGGAAAATTTAAGTAGATGATGGTTCATATGAAAAAGATGTGGCTTTTATTAAACAATAAATTTAATATGAGTTAACTATGACATAGTAGTCATAAAAGCTAACAGCTTTATTAATAGCATCCAGATTATATCTAGAGTATTGTGATCAGTGCTGAGCTCCATTTTTTAGGGCATTGGAAGGAGCCCAGTGGGAAATCAGGATGGTGAGAGGACTGGAGGTTATATTATATGAATATCAATTAAAGGAATTAAGCATTTTCAGTCTGTCAGAGAAGTTACTTAGAGGGAGACACTGACAACTCTCTTGTAGTATTTGAAGAGTTATTAGGTAGAAGGAAGCTCAGATTTGGGTCACTTTGCCATTTCGCATTTAATTAGGAGCAAAGGAGGGAAATTGAAAAGAGCCAGATTTGGACTCAATGTAAGGAGCAATCCTGGCAGCTAGGTGGGACAGTGGATAAAATGTTGGGACTGGAGTCAGAAAGACTGAATTCAAATCTGGCTGTGTGGCTCCGGGCAATTCACTTAACCCTCTTTGCCTCAGTTTCCCCATTTGTAAAAAGAAAACCTCAAACAGGGTTACAAAGAGTCAGACAAGACTGAAACAACTGCACAACAACAAAAAAGGCTATTCTAACAATTATGGATCTCCTAATTCCAAAAATAGAATAATTTGTTTCAGAACATGATAGGTTCGCCATCACTGGGAATCTATAAGCAGAGATCAAATGGCCATTTACTAGGAGTAAAGTAGATTCTTATTTAAGTTGGAGTTTTTTAGGAAGCCTTTCTCAACCCTTCATAATTCTGGTGCCTTTTCATTTCCAATTATTCATTTTATTTTCTTTTTTACTGGATATAGCTTGTTCGCACATATTTATTTGCTTCTTGTTTCTCCCATTAGATCCCAAGTCTCTTGAGGCAGGGATTGTCTCTTGCCTCTTTTTGAATCTCCAGTGCTTATTATTGTACCTGGCACCTAGTTAGTATCTAATAAAAATGTTCATTGGCTGACAGTCTACATGGCTTCTGAGATCTCTTTCAGGTTTGAAATTCTGTGACTTCTATGACTTAAAGCTATCCAGCCTTAATGTATTCATCTGTTAAATATGGAGATGAAACTTAAATCATCTTGAAGGTCTTTTGCAGCTCTCAGAGTCTATGATTCTATCACAAGGCAACTATATAATCTCTCTATATCTCATTTTTCTCATCTATATGAAACATGTGATTTGCTGACTCTGGAACCACACAGTACTACAGATTCTGCATGTATGTGTGTGTACGTGTGCGCATGTGTGCATGTGCATGTGTGTGTGTGTGTGTGTTGGGGGGAGGGGAGAATCCTTGGAAAATCTTTATTCTGCAAATATGGCTGGAGTCCTTAGCAGTACATACATTTTCTGACACAGCAGAAACTATCAATCAACCAACAGTTCAGTTTGCTAAATTTTGTAAAGTACTTAACTAAAGTAGAATAACAAAGTTAAAGAAAAATCAAGGAAAATATTAATTCTCATGCTCTTCTACATAAAGAAGCATAATCTCCCACCGTCATGCTGGGAGGGAGGAAAACACTCCTTGGAAAACTCGTTGTCTAAAGTAAGGAAGGGTTTCCTCATAACTAGAACACTTTTTGATCCATAATCAATAAGCATTTATTAAGCACCTACTATGTGCCAGGCACTGAGCTCCCTCTCACAGCTCCCTCTCCTGGTAAACAGATGTGCCACACTAATTTGGGGTGATTTCAGAGGTGCCTTTGTTGCTGCCCACTCTCTTTCACCTCCAAATGCCTCTGCATCATCTCTACAGCTATCATCCTCAGCAGAGTCACACTGTCTTGTTTTTAGGCACTTCTGTTCTCTGCTTCTGTTCATTACTTTTTACCTAGTCTTTGCTGTTACTTTGGCAGTTTATTCTTTGAAGAGACTGTTATTCCCTTCTCTGAGATTGCCCCAGGCCAATGGGATTTGGGGATTAACAAAACATTTTTCAACTCTTTTGTGAGAACCTCCTTTCCACCCTCCATCTCACATGCAAAAGGGCTGAGTCAGGTATAGCTGGTATCCTTTGCCCTGAATTCCTTCAATCCTGGCAAAAAGTCCCTATTTTCACTACGTAGAATATAGGGAAAATAATACCTGCTTCCTCCTCTCCTCCACCCCCTTGCCATACACTTAGGGTTGTTATAAGAATAAAAATCAGATATGAAAGAAGATGGAGGGGAGGGGAGGAGTTGAGTGTGAGACAAAATAGCATTATTGTTGATAATAAGTAACTTCCTAGGGCTGTGAATTGTGCTTTTTTCTCCCCAAAGATAAACTAGAGCTGCCACTGGAGTACACAGGAAACAGAAACTTTCAGATAGTGTAAGCTCACCCTTCCTTCTCCAGTCAAGTCTGGCCATATGCAATAGAGCTACATAACATGCAGTTTGGACATGATGTCATCTTCAGAGATATGTTAACTGTTCAACCCTTTGCTGTGCTAGATACAAGTTTCCTTTGGACAATGGGTTTGGGATGGCCAGGCCCTGTTTCCAGCTGGGGACCAGAAAGTAGTGGTTTTTATTTGGTATCTTTCATCCCTTCAAGAACCTCCTTTGAGGAAACAGATACAGACAGAAATATGACTTCTCTCCCTCTTCTAGTCTAATTGCAATGATTTACACAGATCTGTCTAAGTCTTCAAGAGAAAAGTACAAAGTTTCTGATGAGATAGGTTGGGAGGCCCAGAGTAGTTTGGCTTTCTGGAGTCAGTCAGGGTATTTACATACCCCTCCTCTGAAACCTCTTCTTGATGGGTTATCTCCAAATTAAATCAACTGTTTCATTGTCTTGGGTGGGGCCTCCCTCTGGCATGGGGATTTCCCAAGCCACAGTGACTCTAATTTTTCATTCTCAAAAAGAACATTCTTCCTTCATTTCCACTTAGTCTATTTGCCTATGGTCTCTTTGCAAAAATATATTTTTATTTCTTCACCTTCCTAGAAATGTACTTTTCTCCTAATGTTTTCTATACTTTGCTGGGAGAATCCTCAAATACTCTTGGAAGCTTCACATGGATTAAATAGTTAAGAGAGAAGTATCTCAGGTGATAGGTAACTGCTTCCATATGTGTATGTGTGTGTGTATGCATTATATATGTTATATAACATATTATATATATATAGAAAATATGTATATATCTATAGATAGATAGATAGATAGATAGATGGATGGATGGATAGATATGTATTTAACACAACACAGAAATTGTGGAGGTTAAGACCTAGGTTTTGTTATATTGTTCAAGCATAGATTTGGGCTTCAGAGAAAACCTGAACAACTCTCAGGATTGTGACGAGGCTTTTTATAGGCAAAATTATATCCATGTGACAGAGAAATAATTCATTTACATATTGTAATTTTGTACATTCCTCTTAAGTCATAAAAGTTAAAGACAAGACAGATCCACAATCCCATACTTCCTACAAACTTAAAGTCATAATCTCATATATAAGATTATGTTTGTTTCTAAGGAGATGAATCTCATCAAACAAACTCAAGAGGGAAACTACTAAGTTGGGTTACAAATTAAACTTTATAGGATTTGCAAATAGAATGATTGAGGAAGAAGATTTACATGTCACTAAAGGAGTCGAGGAGCAGCTAGGTGGTGCAGTTGATAGGGAACTGGGCTTGGAATTAAGGTGATGTGAGTTGAAATCCATCTTCAGATACTTAGTAGGTAGGTGACCCTGGGCAAGTCACTTAATCCCTATTTTCCTGAGTTCCTCAACTGTAAAATGGGGACCTACTGGAGAAAAAAATGACAAAACCACTCCAGAATTTTTCCCAAGAAAACCTCATGGACAAGTCCATGGGATCACGAAGAATTGGACAGACCTGAACAAGAGTAACATCAAGGAGTCAAGGACAGTTAAGATTCTTCCTGTGGGTTCTTATCTAAGAAATATTTAAGAGTCTTAGGAAAATATTTACATCCTGTGGGGCAGCTTTTGTTCAGGTGAGGTTAATATTAACATAGACTTTTAATCAATCAAAAATTGTTGGAGGAATGGACCTGAGTCCCAACTAATAAATGGAAATCAAATTACCCATAACTGATTTAAGCAAGTATTTAATCAATTGCCCATTATGTGGAAGACATTGTGATGGACATTGAGCAGGATGCCAAGAGGTGGCCACCTAGTGAAGAATGCAGAAGTTCAACTGAAAACTAGAGCATGAAAACATCAAAGCAAAGCTGAGGCCAGCGCTAGACTGCCCACTTGTTTTCTTCTCAGTATATGGTTCAGAATCCTGACGTTTATCTCATGATTATAGGTAACCACTTACATGGTCCAATTTGAGGTGAACTAAAAGTTGGGTCTGGGATGTCAAGGAACAGAGACAAAATCTCAGTTCAAGCTCACTTGATATTTTGGAAACAAAAATCACTGAGAAGCAACGTGTTGAAAGGATAGAAAACTGGCTTTGTGATCAGGAAGAGGTGAATTCAAGTCTTGCCTCTGACATTGGTTGTGGGATCCAAGATAAGTCAGTTAATCCCTCAGTGTTCTACATCTGAGCCTATCACCTTCAGAGAAGTCTCCAACCTCTGTTGGAATTTCCTGTATTAATCAATCAATGAATATTTAATAAGTGCCTACTATGTGCCAAGCACTGTGCTAAACACTGGGAATCCAAAAAGAGGCAAAAGACAATCCCTGCCCTCAAGCTTACAATGTCCAGTCCCTATTACCATAATTGGTCAATTAGTCAGTTAATAAACACAAATACACACACACACAATGGTATACACAACATATAATACATATTACATATATATTCTGTTTCTATATTATGTAGAATATATATTTATATTATATGTACTATATTTATATAATAATATATAATATATATTTACATCATATATATGTATATATATAGTGTATACCACAATAAGTGTGTGAGTGTGTGTGTGTGTGTGTGTGTGTGTGTGTGTGTGTGTGTGTGTGTCTTAAGCTAAATGTTTTGGATACAAAGGATGGCAGAATCATAGTCCTTGTATTCAAAGAGATCCCATTCTAATGGAGTATAAATGGGAATTCATCTCACCGGGAAAGCTGGAGGTAAGCCACTGTAGAAGCATGGGGATGAGATGAGGAGACCAGGAAAGGCCTCCTGAAGAATGCAGGATATGAGCTGGGTATTAAAGAAAGTCAGGGAAGGTTAGAGTTAGAAATAAGAGAGAAGAGAATTTCATGCATGGAGACAACCAGCAAAAAAAGTATGGAGTCCAGAAGTGGAATTTAAAACAGAAGATTTTATATTTTATCCTGAGGGAACAGGAACCCATTGGAATTTATTGTATGGTGATAGGGGGCAAGGTGTGACATGGTAAGACTTCTGCTTTGAGAAGATCCCTTTGGCAGCTGAATAAAGGTTGTACTAGATTAGGGAGACAGAGATTAGGTAGAAGGTTATTGCAATGGACCAGACCTGAATCAGATGGTAAGGGCCTGAATCAGGGTGGCAACAGTATGAATTAAAGGAAGAGGATGCATACAAGACATGTTGTGAAGTTGGAAATGACAAGACTTGGCACCTGATTGTCTGTCATTAGAGTATAAAATAAAAAGTCAAGGATGATACCAAATTTGCAAGCCTGGATAACTGGGATAACAGTAGTGTCCTTGAAAGTTGTAGGAAAGTTGGGGGAAAAGAAGGATAGGGTTTTTTTTGAGGGGGTAGGGAATATAATGAGTTCTATTTGGAGTATGTTGAATTTGAGATGTCTGTGAAACATCCAGTTGGAGATATCCAAAAGGCAGCTGATAAGAGACTGGAGCTCAAGAAAGAGGTTAGGGCTAGATATATAGATTAGGAAATCTTCTGCCTAGAGATGATCATTGAACCTAGCTGATCAGATCTTCAAGCAAGAGAGTATAGAGGGAGAAGAGAAGTAGCTCCAGAGCCTTGGGGACACCCATAGTGTGTGACCTTAATAGAGATTCTGCAAAGTAGACTGAAAAGAAACAGTCAGGAAGAGAGGAGAATCCAAAATTCTTCAAATCCAAAATACAGCAATGTCATAAAAACCTAGAGAGAAAAGAGTATCCAGGAAAAGAGGATTATTGTGATGGTGTCAGAGGCTATGAGGAATGAGAAAAAGCCATAGATTTGGAAATTAAGAGATCCCTGTCAACCTGAAAAAGGAATGGTTCCAGATGAATGATAAGGAAGTCCATTTGCAGAGGGTTAAATATACAAATCCCCTAATACCTACACTAGCTCATAAAAAAAGGGTAGGAGATGTGAGTTTTCCCTTCTGACCCCTCTGGGTTCTCCTTTGTCTGACTCAAGGAAATGAAGTCACCCACATAAGTATTCTCAGCAATTCAGTTGTAACTGCAGCCAGACTTCCACATATCTCAGAGTTATTCAGGGCTGTGTACTTTTATATAGAAATTTACAAAAGGAGTCTATGTCTTTTGCAAATATGCCTATACAAGGTAAGCAAACTCCACCTACCTTTGGATATGCTAATCATGACTAAGTCTGATTTGACTAAACTCATGGGCAGGTAGAATTCCTTTGGGATCTGGGACTACATTTATTAGTCACTATAATTGCTCCATTTTAAATGTCTCTCTTTATCTGGTGAAGTAGCCCTATCTAAGCAGCTTCGAACAAAAATCCAAACCATCTCCCCTACTAGTCTGCCTCAGAGATATATTCTTCACCCATCTGGAATGAAATTCCTACTATTAGTCACTGGAATAATTCTTTTTTCTCTAATGCCACTGTAAAATTTACTTGTGTTTCCCTAGAGTCTTTTGGCCACTTTGGTGAAGATTAATTTATCAGATTAACTGTTCAACACCCTAGAAAGCACAGATAGGATGAAATACAAGTCTTGAAGTAAAACAAGAGGAACCAAGAGCAACAAGTAAGTCAATGGTGTCTGGGAGAAGTCCCTGACAGGAGCCCTAGATTGGAAGAGTGGAAGAAAACTCTTACCTGCCATTACTAGGTGATGAAATGTCAAGAGTTAATGGCCAGGTACTGCCTCCTGACCAGAAATTAGGCTTAGCTACTGTTATTATCCTTTCCTTATTATAATTTCCAGGTAATCCAGGAATAGCAATACGAATTGCAATGCCAAGAACCAAAGACGTAGTCAAAGGCAAATACCGAGGAAGGCCCATTGTTAAGTTGTCCCTTGGGGAGAATGCTGAAGACTCTGAAGATGTAGATAGTGGTATGTCAGTGTGCTGGATGAAGTGGCCAACGAGGATCCAGTCCTTAAGGCATACATGAATATATACTTGATACAGAACATTTGCAATAGTCCCTAATCTGGCACATGGAGGCTTAATAAGCCTCTTTCTGGCCATGAGTACTAAGGCTCTGGTACTGTAGAGTGATAAGGAGTCTTCTAGGGGCTCACAGGATAGAATTACCAGAAACCATCTAGATTCAAGGAATCTATATCATGGATGAGCGGTTGGCTATTCTAGATGATTAAAAACAGAATCTGAAAGGGCCAGAATAAAAAAATTCTGTCTAGGACATACTGAAGCAAGGGTAGAGAGAGAATCAGAGTCAAAGGTCAAAGCCTAAGTGAGAGGAAGCGGGAACACCGAAGGTCAGAAGGGGAGTTGGAGAAGTACTAGAAGAGTACCACACCTTAAGGAAAGGTAATGTTTCATTTGTGTCTGAATCTCTAGTACCTAGCACAGCAGTCAGCAGGTACTTAATGCATTTTTGTTAAATTGGTCTGAAAGCATTTATTAGCTTTTAAGTCAATGCTCTTAAGCTTAACTGAATTCACCTTACTTGATCAGAGGAATATTGTTTTAGAAACCATCCAGTGAGGTTGAGTGACTTGCCCAGAGAAAATACTTAAGGCAGGATTTGAACTTAAGTCTCCCTGACTCTAAGCCCAACACTCTAATCACTGTGTCATTTCACTGTCAGCAGGGATCCCTCTAAGGGGGAAACCTAGAACATCTATCTCTATAGTCTCTTGACAGAGTGAGCCAGCTGTACTAGGATTAGTGATGAACAACAGTGGGGCATTCAGAGGCACATTGGGGAAAGAAGTATATAGCAAGGTTGGATCAGCTCATTCCAAAGACAGCTCAGAATAGAGTACATATTGATATTTTAATTAAATTCAAAATCCTTATCCTGAAGAAGATATAGTGGAAAGAGTGCTGGATTTATAGTCAGAGGACTCAGGTTCAAATCCTGCCTGTGTGACTCTCAATAAATCATTTAACTTTTCTAGACTTCCATTTCTTTATTTGTAAAATTAGAGAGCAGCTAGGCTGTGGCTAGAGTTCCAGATCTGCAATTAGGAAGACCTGAATTTGAATCTAGCTTCAGATTCTTACTAGCTGTGTGATTCTGGCAAAGTTATCAGTTTTCTCATCTGTAAAATGAGATAAAGAAGGAAATAGCAAACAACTCCAAAATGTGAGCCAAGAAAATTCCAAGTGAAGTCACAAAGAGTTGGACATGGCTGAGTAACAACAACAAAAAAATGAGAAGACTGGACTGGACCAGATGACCTCTGACCCCTCCAGGTCTAAATCTAGAATTTGAGGATCCTACCCCAGTAAGGTAGGCACAGTATTCCATCTCCTTGTCAGAGTTCATCCTGAGCATAGTCAGAAGAGAGGAGCAGTTACTTCTTATTCAATGTCTATCTTTGATGGGGGTGGGGGTGGGATTAACTGAGTGAACTTGGACCCCACATCAATAATGGCACCCTTTCATCATAGTGTTAGGACAGGGAGGTGCATTAGAAGTCATTTAGTTGACTTTTTCATTTTACAAATGAGGAAAGTATGGCCTAGAGAAATGATTCGTCCAAGTTGACACAGTTAGTAAGTTAACAGTCTTTGAAACAACCTCTCTGATTGCAAAATCGACTATTCTCTCTACTACGTATTATTCCGACCCTCATTGTACTCCTGACAGTACTGTTAGGGGAACAACATAGCTGCATAGAAAGGAAGAGCAAGATTGCATTTCTTGGATTATAGAGTCAAAAGAATTTAGAGATCATCTAGTCCAAGGCCCTCACTTGAATGATGAGGAAACTATGATGCAGAGAGGTAAAATCTTTTGCCCAGGGGCACCCACAGAGTA
The DNA here is from genome assembly GCA_028658325.1 of Potorous gilbertii. Taxonomy (NCBI): domain Eukaryota; kingdom Metazoa; phylum Chordata; class Mammalia; order Diprotodontia; family Potoroidae; genus Potorous; species Potorous gilbertii. The sequence continues at coordinate 146,588 of JAQQSK010002840.1, read as the reverse complement.
AATAGCACAGGAAGACTTTGGATCCAGGTACTCTAACTCCCAATCTGTCACTCGTGCCTCTGATCATCTGATTCAATCTCTTCATTTTTCTAGGCAAAGAAACTGAGATTCAGAGAGGCAACAAGTCATACCACATCACCATGGTTCTTTGAGGTATTCTACAAGGCAGCTAGGTGACACATTGGATAAAGTATTGGGTCTGGAGTCAGGAAGATTCATTTTCCTGAGTTCAAATATGGCCTCAGAAACTAGCTGTATGACCCTGAGCAAGTCACTTAACTCTGCCTCAGTTTCCTCATCTGTTAAATGAACTGGAGAAGGAAACGGCAAACCACTCCATTCTGCCAAGAAAACCCCAAATGGCATCATGAAGAGTCATCCATGACTGAAATGACTCAACAACGAGGCCCCCTAAATCATACATTTCAGCTTTCAGTGGTAGGGCAACTATAAATTAATGTTTTTTAAAGGGTAATATTTTTAATGTAATGGCAATTTTAAGTTTATACATCATATTATATATGTATAATATATGTGTACATGCATATATTTACATGGATACATACATATAGTATGTAGCTTAGTGAATAGAGAGCTGGTTTTAAAGCAGTCCTGTCTCTGGCACATACTGACTCAGTGATCCTGGGACAAGTCAATTAACTTCTCGGTGCTTTAGCAGGGAGCAGGGAAGGTGCTGACCCATATTGGTAGAGGGAATGTCCTTACCTGAGAGTTTCCTATACCAATGAAATAATAAGATCAATCCCTATCCCTATCTTTTTTATTTAATTGACTTAAGGTTCTAGCTTCAAGGAGATGAATAGGCATAAATGTATATAATAATTAGATGTGCATATAAATATATAGGTATGTGTATGGGAATATATATGGGTGTATATATTTATGTGTGTGCATGTGTACATGTATATATGTGTACAGTTAGGTGGTACAATGGCTAGATGCCTGGTCTGGAATCCGGAATATTCATCTTCACAAGTTCAAATCTGACCTCAGACACTTACAAGCTGGGTTACCCTGGAAAAGTCACTTTACCTCAATTTCCTCATCTGTAAAATGAGCTGGAAAAGGAAATAGAAGCTACTGCAGTGTATTTGACATGAAAACCTCAAATGTGGTCACCAAGAGTTGGACACAACTGAAACACCTGTACAACAAAATAAATATATAAATACACGTGTGTATAGACACTCACATATACATACCTATATACACAGTATGCACACATAAATAGAGATCAATAGCCATTTGAATGTTTTAACTTCATGCTTGGGCCTTGAGTTAAATTGTTTTATGCCACAAAGCATTGAAAAGTCATGTCATGCTGCGGAGGGATTTAAAGCAATGGTCAGCACTAAAAGACTAGCTACTAATTATAACAAATTTCCCCCAGAGGTCATTTCAAACAGGACCAAAAATATACTATTTTTAAGAGTGGAAATCCCCTTCTTCACCAAACATACCCCAGTGGTGGAGACGTCTAAGAATTCATCTTCTGCACAAGTAATAGGACAAAGCTCTTCCCTCTGTGCCTGCCACAGCTACTCCCTCTTCCTTCCTGCCACCCACATGTGAAGTAGCAAGTGTCATCAGTTAAACGGCTTGCACCTGGTCCCCTATCCCCCCTGTACCTTCTTATCTCCATGTAGGACAAATTGTGCTGTGCTTCGGCTGAGCACAATAGAGTTATTTCACTTTAGTTCTAAATTCTTTCTCAGTTTCATTCAAATATGTGTCTCCCTTTCAGGCATTTCTTACTAAGCCTCATTTCACTATAACCTCAGCTCCTGGGCTCTTTCCAATCCTCTTTACTGAAAGAGCTTTACATATTGACTACATCTGGGGAAATTAATATGCTTGATAGTGGCTGAGAGCCTTAGGTTTCTCATCTTATCTCTGCCACTAGCTCGTGTGACCTTGGACAAGTTACCTCAGCAATTTTAGTCTCAGTTTCTTAATTTATAAAATGTAGGCCGGTATGGCACACGTCCTCCTCTCTGGGACTCTATCCATTTCAAAGGAGATGAGTAGACCCAGTAAGTGATTGCTTAGCCAAAGTTGACCAGACAAATATCTAAAATGCTCTATTTCAAACAGCTCCAAAGTTGTTGCACAGTGGCTCATGGTGGCTCAAAGGGCAGAGGGAGAAAATGTTGAGAGTGGGAAAAATAAAATGAAGAAAGAGAGTACTATTTTTTTTTTTAATGTATAGGCATATTTGGGTTTTTTTAAGACCTGTGATTTCATTGGCATGGGGAAGTTCCTCATAAGGAAACTCCCTCTACCAGTGCAGGTTGGCACTTCTCTGCAACTTAATGTCTTAGGGAATTGCCTAGGGCAGTTAGAGTTTAAATGACTTGCCTAGAGTGATGTAGCCAGGATGTGGCACTAAATTTTTAAGTTTTAAGAAGCAAAGACATTTGATAGAGTTTAGCCAGCTAGTAAAAGTTTGCCACAGAGCAGGGAGATGACCTCTAAAGTCCTTTCTAACTCTAAGGGTTATATATCCTCCTAATCTACAGTTAATTTCAGTTCAGGCCCCCCACCTCCTAAAGCAGAACTGCTCAAAGGTTCTTTCTTTCTTAGTTACCATGTTAGGGAATTGTTCTGGACCAGAAAAAATCCAGCCTCTTCCTGTAAAATAGAAAAGGATTAAAAATAAAATATCCACTGAGCTTTGAAAATAAATCCAAACTTCTTGAGCAGTTTTTTTTTCTTCTTTATTTCCAGCTTCAATCTGACTCCGATTACCGCACTTAATTGGCCTATCCAGGTTGCTTCTGAATGTTCTGTATTTATCATCACCTAATGTCACCACCATTCAAGCAATGCTGCATGGATGCAAGTCATGGAATTCTCCATTGTGTTATGAATTAAAGTAACCTGTCACTCAAAGGGCAATGGAGAGACAGATGGGGAATGGTAGCAACATGTTGCAAGAGGATCAGAATGGGTATCATTAGAGAAAACTGGAAAAATTTGTGGCCCAGTTGTATATAGAATGCAAACAGCCAATGTGCTCCATGGTTACTATGAAATGTCAAAAGTTCTAAAACAGGGGTTTTTTAACCAAGATCTGGGACTCCAGACAGCTAGGTATAGTAGTGGATAGAGTATGGAGCCCAAAGTCAGGAGGACCTGACTTTCAAATTCAGCTTCAGGTACTTGCTAGCTATTCAACCCTTGACAAGCCACCTAACTCAGTTTCCTTATTTATCAAATACGTTGGAGAAGGAAATGGCAAACCACTCTAGTATCTTTGCCAAGAAAATCTCAAATGGGGTTGCAAAAGAATCAGACTCAACTGAAACAATTCAATAGCAACTTGGACAATGGGCAAATTTCAGGAAGTCCATGAACTTGGATGGGAAAAATTGCCTCTTTATTTTCATTAATCTTTCATTGAAATTTAGCACTCTCTTTAATTTCTTAAAAATATCACTTCAAGAACAAAGGGGGTTTAGGACTCAAAAAAGGTTAAGGACCTTTGATCCAGAAGAAGTCCCACAACATTAAGTTGACCATAGAGGATTTGAAGGTTGATTTGGGTAATAGTCTCACACAAGATGAGAAGTTGTGAATGATCGTGATCTATATACTGTTGGCAGTGTATACCCATATTCATGAGATCACATATCCATCAAACTGTAGCATATGCTTACATGCCCTGAACAATTAATTTCATATCAGGCTTCTGCTCCTATAACAAATTAACTCAAACTCTGATCAGCAGATGTGTAAAACCCAATAGATGGGTACCAAAAAAACCACTAAAGTAGTCTTTCCCCTAACTTTTCAGTGGCTCTCACTGCTGTGACTTGGCATAATCCAAAGCTTTTCAATAAGTATCCAGCAGTAGTGTAAACAGGTATATAATTACAGAGGACAAAACTCAAAGTAAATGTAGAATGTCCTGTAACTTTGATCATTCTTAATGCCAGTGGCTTCCTATCATCAGAGACTCCTCTATATGGTATTTAAGATTCTTCCCAACCTGGCCCCTTTCTACCTTCTCAGTCTTGCTACACTGCGCTCCCACTCCATGTGCTTGGGTAATCCTGCTACATTGGCCTCCACGCAGACCCTTGCATGTGGTACCTCACTTTCTCCAATACCTGGACTCCTCTGACCCCAGACCTACACAGCTCACAGCTCTCAACTCAAGTTCCAGCTTCTACAGGAAGCCTTTCTGGGCTCCCCTCCCCCCTCCCCTCAATTGCTAGTACCTTCACTCTCAGATTACCTTCCATCTACTCTAAATGTACCCTCTATGATCCTTGTTATTTACTTATTTTAACAGAATATAAGTTCCTTGAAGAAATGAACTACTTTTGTCAGGGGCAGGGAACCTGAGGCCTTGAGGCCATATGTGACCGTCTAGATCCTCAAGTGCGGTCCTTTGACTGAATCCAAACTTCACAGAATAAATCTATTTACACTTGAGGACCTAGAGCGCCACATGTGATCTTGAGGCTGCAGGTTCCCTATCCCTGGTTTAGCACATAGCAAGAATGTCAATGCTTGTTTGGGGTTTTGTTTTTGAGAGGCAAAGGCAAGACATTTGAGGTGAAGTGACTTGCCCATGTTCACACAAGGAGCATCAAGTGTCTAACACCTAATTTGAACTTTGGTCCTCCTGACTCTAGGACTGGTTCTCTATTCAAATGTTTGTTGATTGATTGATTGGCTATAGTGTGAATTCATCAGAATGTAAGCTCATTGGGAGTAGGATTGGTTTCATTCTTTGAATTTATATCCCCAGTGCCTACCACAGTGTGTGGCACATAGTAAGCACTTTATAAGGTGATTATTTATTGACTCTAATTAATTGACTCTAATCACAGGTATAGACCACAATGTTCTCCACATTTTAGTAGTGAGTTTGTAACTTGATGTGGTTGGAAAATGTCATCACTTTATTTTCATTCTAATGATGAGCATCTCCAAACAGTGACAGCTAGGCTTTTTGACAGGTAGACTAAGGTCTATCATTGATTGTGAACTTGAAGTTTTTCTAACTTGGCAGGATCTTTGAGATTTTGTGTTTCACTGGCACTACCTTCAGAACAGAGTACTAACCAGGGGTAAAAATGGACACTTGTAATCCCAGCCCCGGGGAGGCTGAGACTGGAGGATCATTTGAGTTTAGGAGTTCTGAGCTTCAATGGATTACATTGATTGGGTGTTCACATTTATTCTGGTACCAGTATGGTGAGTGGCCCAAAGTGGGGCACCATCGGATTACTTAAAGTAGGGCATAATTAGTCTAGGCTGGCAACAGAGCAAATGGAAGACCCCATGCTAATCAGTAGGGAGACTGGTGTGGTGAGTGGCAACAATACTTCCAACTTATATGAGATGAGAAAGTGAGAGAGAGAGAGAGAGAGAGAGAGAGAGAGAGGAGAGAGAGAGAGAGAAAAGAAAGAAGAAAGAAAGAGGGAGGGAAGGAAAGAGGAAGGAAGAGGAAAGAAAGAAGAAATGAAGGAGGGAAAGAAGAAAAAGCAAGGAAGGAAGAAACATCACTTCCACAAAATAATGAGACATTGGAATTGGACTTTAATGAATCTGTTTTATATAATAATATATAATATAATAATGATGATAAAGCACCTTTCATTTACTTAGTGCTTAATACTCTTCAAACTAATTTCTTATACAGTTTCTTTTTTATCCTCATAACAATCCAGTCAACAAAGGAAGTTTTTCTGTTTTTGTTTTTTTCATCCTGATGATATCAATGAAAAGATTTTTTTCTTCTTCTTTTTCCCACAGTGATACAAATGTAAAGAGGAAGCTAGTTGGGTCCGTGGCTAGAGCATTGGACCTGGAGTCAGGAATACCTGAGTTCGAATCTAGCCTCAAACACTTTTGTCTTAAGCCTTCGGAGAAGAAAGCCACTCTAGTATCTTGGCCAAGAAAACCCTAGATTGGGTCATAAAGCGTAGGACATGACGGAATAACAAGTGAAAAAAAACGAAGGTTAGAAAGTTCAAGTCATTTACTTACTCCAGAGTCTAGTGGGAGAGCCAAGACCAGATACCAGCTCTCCTGACACCCTATCCAACATTCTTTCTAAGACATTAAATAAGAATCCCATAGAACACTAATGAGGTTTTGGTTCAATGAACATTTGTTTTCTGGTAAATGAAAGTGGGCATGGTGGCGACACCTTGGCAACAATTATGATGTTATTATGACAATTGAGAGATTTGTCTCTGAAATGTAATGCCTTAAATTGGGACATTTGCTTCTATAAGCCCCTGCTCCCCTAAAGGTCATATCATATTAACAAGGGAACCTTCTCTCTGTCCAAGGATGTCCAGTCCTGCTTGTGGCCATTGCTTCTTGACAATACTGTGATGGACAGGGCTATTATGAATTTGCATACTTTCCTCATCTGTTGGATGCAAAGTGTCTGGGCAAATTGGAATATTTTCTCTTTAGCCAAATGGCATGATGCCATTATGAAATATGGAGACCCTTTTCCTGGATTAAGACTCTCACACAAATTATATGTTTGTAGTTAGCAAACAAGGATAGGAAGCCGACTGTCCATGATTGACAGTGTATTCAAAGACAATCCTTCCAGGAGTAGAGAAGAACTCAATAATTGCTGCCAGCTACCTTTGGCTTAAAGAAAAGAAAAACCTTGCAAGTACATTTGTCCCACAGCAGAAATCTTTACAACTAGCATCAAGAGGCACAGTTTTTTTGCTATAATAAAAGAGATTCATTGTATATCACCAGGTACAAAAGGGACATGATCTAACCTGTAGTGTAAGCAAAACTGTGCTTTAGTAATCTGGAAATATCTTAGGACTAATAACTCCACCTTATAGTTTTTATTCTACCTCACGTGTTGTTTTCAAAACTCCATCAGATCTCATACCCATCATCGCATTTGATTCTCACAAGAACCTTGAGAGCTAGGCAGGGTAGCTATTAAACTCATTTGATAGATAAATAAACAGAGGCTCAGAGGTTAAAATACTTACTTTAGACTAAAACTAAATCTTCTGACTCCTGAGTCCCTTCCACTACAATAAACACACACACATATGTATGTCATATATTTGTGTATATATGTATATAATTTGTGCTATATAAATATAAGTTCATATTGTTTTATGTGTTATATAAATTTAGTAATTTAATTTTAATAATAAATAAAAATAAATTATATATGTTATATAAATATTCACAGGAAATTTTAAAGTTATAATAATATAATATTATTAATTAAATTAATTAAATATAATAATATTTAAAGTTATAATAACATAATAATATAAAATAATAAATAAAAATAAATTATATATGTTATATAAATATTCACAGGAAATTTTAAAGTTGAAGTATCCTGACCAATATATCCAATCCTGCTGGGAATGAGTTTTTTTCTCTCTTTAAATTTCCTCCTCTACCCCAGCAGTATATGGTAGAGATGACAAGAACAGAAGACTAAAAGAAATGTGAGAAAAAAGCACTAAGAATCATCAAGCCAGGACTGTGGACCACAAATTAGAATCCACCTTCCTTCAAGGCTCAGCTCAGTGATCATCTTTTCCGCAAAGCTTTGTCTGACAGCCCCAGCTAAAATTCATGTTGCCTTCCTCAGATTATTCTAGAGCCTTTTCTCTGTTTCTCTTATTTGCTTCTCTCATATTCTCCTTTTTATTATATTCCTTTGTGTACATGTTAATTGCATCTGAGGATATTTGTAAAGTACTATCAGCTTTGCTGCGAGGTGGCACAGGGGATAGAGGGCCAGGCCTGGAGTCAGAAAGATCTGAGTTCAAATCTGGCCTGCAACATTTACTAGCTGTGTGACTTTGTGATCCCTGAAACAAGATGGATTATAACTTGGGGTCCAGAATACTCATTTGATGATTCTCAGTGTGTGTGTGTGTGTGTGTGTGTGTGTGTGTGCCTGTCTGTGTGTCTGTGTGTGTGTGTGTGTCTGTGTTTTCATATTTCCATCTCTATCGCATACTCATGGTGTAAAGGAGGAAATCTAAAAAGAGAAGAAAAAAATCATACCCAGTAGCATTGTACATATTGGCTAGGGTATTTTAACTTTAAAATTTCCTGCAAATACACAGCAAAATTACATATGCATACACAAAATATATGAAAATATAGGCAAATAAAGAGATAGTTGACTTTCAAACATGCATAAAATAATTGATCTAGAGACGGAAAGGACCTAAGAGGTCCTCTAGGGGATGAAGAAAACTGAGTTCCATTTAGGTTAATTTGTCCAAAATCATGCACATAGTAAGTGGTAGAAGCAGGCTGAGTTCTCCAGAAAATCATAATAGCGCCAATTGCACTAAACAACAAATACATTGTACATTTTGTTAACCACAGAAAATATTCTGAAGGTGTCATTCGTTTCCACTTTAGGATCATAGACCTAGAGCTTCAAGGGACCTCAGGAGACAATTAGGCCAACCCCTTTATTTTACAGACAAGGACACTGAAGCCCAAAAAGGTAAAGTCATTTGCCAGACCTGCAGGGAGTAAATGGCTGGGTCAAGCCCAGAACCCTGGCCCTCTGACCCCAAATCTAGTGTTCTTTCCACCATAGCCCTCACTAAGCCTTTCTGTGTTTTGCATGAGGACAGTTTCCTAAGGAAGGCCTCCTGAAAGATCTGAAAGTATGTGACCCAGCTCTAGTACACTGTGAGCCCGTTTTCATTCCTTATCAGCTTAAATTCATGTCATTCAGTTGTGCTGTGCTGCTTTATGTAAGCTAGTTTGTCCTATTTTCTTTCTTAAATCTTTCATGTTCTCTACAGTATTAGACCCCTCACTTTCTGTTCCTATTATCTTTGCTTCTGCTGTTCAGTCATCTTCAGTTGTGCCTGACTCTTCATGACCCTATTTGGGGTTTTCTTGGCAAAGACACTGGAGTGGTTTGTCATTTCCTTCTCCAACTCATTTTACAGATGAGGAAACTCAGGCAAACAGAGCTGAGTGACTTGCCCAGAGTCACACAGCTAGTAAGTGTCTAGGGCCACATTTGAACTCAGGTCTTCCTGACACCAAGCCACACACTCTATCCACTTTCCCCAGCTGTCCCCATGTCGCCTTGTCTTCCCCTTTATCCATGGTGCTTTGATTTCTTTCTAACTGGCTGTTGTTTCTTTCCTTTTTGTTTTAAAGCAACAAAGTCACAAAAAATAACTTGTCTCAGACTAAATCTGGGTCTTCTGACGTAGTCCTGAGCCCTTTCCACGAACAAAAAAAATTATGTTTGAATGGATTATTAAAAAAATACTGGTAAAATTTTGACATCCAGAACCCAAGTGTAAGTTTTTAAATTTCATCTTACTATATGTGGCCCAGTATTCTGTCCTGACAGGATCTTACTCTTGTCTAGAATTAGCTATCCCTTGAAGCATTGTGTCATCAGTACTTTTGATGAGTATGCCATCTATGGCTTTATTCAAGTCATTAACATAAATGTTAAACAGTTCAGGGAATGGCACCTGTCCATAGACCACTTCAGAGGATGGATACTTTTTTCCACCTTGATCCCTAAATATTAATAAGGACTCTTTAGGGTTCAGAAGAAACAACTTTTATCTGAAGTAGAGTCCTTGTGGTCCTGGACCTCTTTTCTTGACTGGCTAACCTCCAACCCCACCCCAGATTTGAGCAAAGACTGGGTTACCAGTCAAGGGTGTTTGAAACATCAGGTTATATAACAACTTCTATACTGCAGACTAAAGATAAACTCATTTGAACAACACAGAATGCGAAAAATGGGGCCCCGAGGGCAATTGAGGAGGGAAAACTTCACAGAGTCATGTTGCTCTGATGTACCCTGCATGGAGACAAAACATGTGGTCAAATGCTTAATGATGGAGCTGGGACTGTTTCACGTGGTTTTGTTTCAGAACATCTACTATTTCCTCTGGCAGCCCCTAGCTAAAACATAGAAAAGGCTTTTCAGACTGTTTCAATTAAAGATACTTTTTTTTTTGAATAACTAGTTTTGCTTCCAGAGAAAATAATGAAACATAATTTTCGTTAATGTTGCCTTAATAGATTCCACAATTCCACAATGTATTGCACTAGAGAAAGAGACAGAAAGGCAGACACACACACACAGAAAGAGAGAGAGAGAGAGAATAGGCATAAAGATAAATATTGATCATAGAAAGATAAAGACAACTAGACAGAAGAACAGAATATTTCATATTTGCTGTGTGCCAAGCTTTGTTCAGTTGCTGCAGCGGTACCTATGGTGGTCCTAAGAGTTATCTAAGAAAATAAGGTTCTAAATTTAGAATTGCCAGAGAGCTTAGAGATCAGATACTCTCATCTCCACCCCGGCATTTTGCAGGTGGGGAAACTGAGACTCAGAGATAAATGCATGAAATGTGAGAATCATATATATTTTTGCCTCTGGTTTTGTCACAGTTCACATATTTAGGAATTGTTTGTAGACTGGTAAAAAGGTTCTACTTATTAAAAAGTAGTTGCTATCTAAGTATCTCATAAATTATTCTGTAGTTCTCTGTGTCTTAAGTGGCCAAGAGTCATAGGCCCTTAGAGTTAGAAGTAGAAAGGACTCTAAAGATCATCTAATATGTGACAAAGATAAAAAATCTCCTAAAGTCCCCGCCATGTAGGCTAAATTAGTTGTTTTCCTGAAAGTCAAAGAAGTCATCGTCAATATTTAACTGGTCCAGAGGACTAAGGCTTAATTTGCTGACATAGCTTTCTCTTCAACTAAGAACAAAGACCAGCATGGGAGGAGCTGGAGCTCCCCAGACTTCACATACATTTCATACAGTCATGACAGCATTGCAAAGGTGAAGGTAGAAAAGCTGTGCCAAATTTAACCAATGCTGTGTCCTTGCTAAACATCCTTTCTTCACTCTTGTTAAGTAGACTTCTTTCTGTTAAATGTTAGCTGGTCTAATGTGTGTCCCATTTCATTGTGAGGGAAATTAATATTATTCTATCTTATTAATAGCCAATTATTAGCTTGTGAATCATCCTTTTTCCTCCTATTTTTGTCAAGATTCCATTCCTGAAAAGGTTAGGCCAGAAGTGGGCAACTTGCAGCTTCAAGGCCACATGCAGGCTTCTAGATACTTGTGTGTGACCTTTTGACTGAGTCCAAGTTTTGTGGAACAAATCCTTTAATTAAGGGAATTTGTTCTGTGAAGTTTGGATTCGGTCAAAGGGCCACACTTGAAGACCTAGAGGGCCACAAGTTCCCCACTCATGTGCTAGGCAGTCTTAGAAGGGCTAGGAGTCATGTGATCACTCCTAGCACCACCACCCCGCCACAAGGCATCTGTTAGTTTGAGCTGGGCCCCATTCAAATGGGACCTGACTTCGGTTTACTCTATAAACAGGACCCATATAATAAGGTTGATCCAGGCGTGGTCAAAGCTAGTAGATCAGTATTTGGGAAGCTCAATATATATATATATGTATATATGGGAGAGAAACTGACTACCAAACTGAAGGTCTACAGAGCCATTGTACTGACCTCATTGTTGAATGCCTGTGAAACATAGACAGTATGCTAGCCCCAAGCCAGAAAACTGGATCATTTCCATTTGAATTGTCTTAGGAGGATTCTGAAGATCACCTGGCAGGAGAAGATATCAGATATTGAGGGTATTTCTTGAGCAGGACCACCAAGCATTCCAACTCTGCTTCAGAGAGCACACCTCTGATGGACTGGCCACACTGTTTGAATGCAAAATGTATGCTTGCCAAAAGGACTATTTTATGGAGAACTCACATGGGGCAAGTGTTTACATGGTTGTCAGAAGAAGCAAAATACAGACACTCTCAAAGTTTCTCTTAAGAACTTTGGAATTGATTACGTGACATGGGAGACACTGGCACAGGACCACCCAGCATGGCGGGCCCACATCAGAGAATGTACTGTGCTCTATGAGCAAAGCAGAATTGAAACAATTCAAAGGAAACGCAAGATGCACAAATTTAGAGAATCTACCCCAAATATTCACACAGTCTATTTGTGCCCAATCTGTGGTAGAGCATTCTGAGCTGATCAGTCACAGTCGGACACATTGAAACTCACATTAACTCTAGCATAGTGATGTCACTTTGACCTTCTTCCAGGATGAAGGGCAACAACCAAACAGGACCCAGTTTGACCTCCCCCAGGGAGGATAAGCTTTGTCCTCATTCCCTTTATTAAAGTTTGGGGTGACCTTATCTACAAAGTCGAGAACCAGTTAGTGAAAATCTGATCAAGATGGCTTATGCTTTTTTCTGGTTAAGACTGCTAGCAACTCAAATTGCTTAGGAGTCAGAGAGGGGTGTGATTGGACACATCTGAGGGGCAGCCCACTTTTCTCAGCTGCCTACTCCTCCTCCCCACAAAAAAGATGAATAGGAACGAGTAAAGAACTCTTAGCTTACCTGCTCATTAAAACATCCACTAATGATAATTGTACTGTGTGACGATTCAGATGGAAGATACACCGAGGTATAAAAGACTGCCAATTCTCACTCTGAGTTTTTGGCAAAAATGCAGGCACATCATTGAGCTGTCCTTTATCAATAGATCTCATGCCTTGATTAATAAATGCCATTATGCTTGGAGAAATGACCTCATTTTATTTACTAGTTAAGTCCCCTCCCCTCTGCCCCCCACAACAATTCTAATACTAAATCTGAAGCACCCACATCATTCTTGGCCTACTACTTTTGATATTAGTTGGAATAACCTTATGGTTGAAATGGAGAAAGGTCAATGACAAGAAAGATGAGTTCTGAGTGATTGGATACTCTGATAATAGAGACTTGTAGTTTCTCCTACTGTATTTCTGGTGTTCTGGCCTCATTTTTCAAGGGGACCATCACTGACTGAAGGAATTGGAAAGTTAACCGTGGGCATTCAGAAACTAGACACAGAATGTGGGCTCTAGGTCTTTAAGAACTATGCCTCCAAGATGATAATTGTTGAATTTTCACTACTTTGCATTTGGTGGTGATAGTGATCTACGGGCCAGCAGCCATCATGAAGACACTTTTTGACAATGACATAAATGTATACACAATGGGACACAGGGCTCAACAGTTCAGTGACCAGACTTCCTGTATTACACAGGAGATTTCTGGATGTTGACTTCCTCCCCCTTATAACTTCTCCGTTAGAAAACATTAGACATTCTTTATATGTCAGCATTTAGCACATTTCCTAGCACACACTAAGCATTTAATAAGTGCTTTTTTACTGACTAGCTGACAAGATGGTCTCAGCTCCCATCACTGGAGTCCATCATGGATTCATTTTTGTCCTTCACTAGGCTACTTGTGTTTCTCTTTCTCTTGTTCCCTCCCTCTCCCTTTTACTCAATAATAGCAAAATTTTAAAATTCTGAGCCATAGGGCTTACCATTTCCCAAATTCTACTTTCTAGGAGAATTGTGTCCCATTTACCATCATGATACCATTTTTCTCCTCACCTTTTCTTAGATCATTCTACCTTCCTCTCTCTTCTCTCCTTCCTCTCAACTCCAGCGCCACAGATCTCAATGTTCTTATGTTCTATATTGGCCTATATGAAATGTGGATTCAGGAAATCTAGGTCTCACTTATACTTAGCCTGTAACTTGATGTAGCTCAATTTTTGTTACTGTTGCTGCAAAACTCAGTTAAAAGTCAAGGACATAATAATGCATCAGTTTCTCATACTATGAAGTGGAAAAAATTGTGACACATTATACATGCTCTGGAAATAATTTTAGCATGCTCCTGAGTCTTCATTTGTATCCTCATCAATAATTTATAGTCCACTCAACTGTGATTTCTTGACAGTTTGGTCAAGTGGACTCTAGCTGTATGCCTTTAACCCCCATTATAGTACTATGGGGAAATTCTGACTCCAACTTTTGATCTCCCAGGAGTCCCCTAAAGTCATAGCTCCAGAAACCCTAAGCTAGTCTGGGAAACCCCTGCTCCTACGCCTTTAAGGTAGAATCCCAACAGGTTTCTTGGAGGTAAGGGAGTAGGATGGGGATTCCCTGTCACTTCTGAAGGGCTTTTTACAAGTCCTTCAGAAGCATCTAGGTACATTCACTCTTTAGCCCATTGTATCAGAGCCACTCAAGAGTGCCATAATTCCCCAAGGGGCCTCCACTCATCTTGAACTGAGTAAGCCGTAAGCAAGGATCTCTGCTTCAATTCAGCTTGCTCTCAAGCTAGAGGGAGAAGACAGAGTCCACTAGCAATCACCTTAGTAAATCAATAAACCTTCAGTCCAAATATTACCAGGAGTGAAGGTGCTCCAGTTGTTGACAAGGCTACCAAGTTCCTACATGAATTACTGGAAGAATCTCCTCTGTTATTTAAAGCCTTTCACAACTGGGTTTCAACCCTTCTTACCAGACGAATTTTCCATTACTCCCTCTTACAAATTCCATTAACTTTTAAAAATATGCTTATTTATGTAACCTTCAGTAGAATATAAACTTTACTCCTTTCTTTCTCTTCCTTTTTTCTTCCTTCCTTCCTTTCTTTCTTTTTCTTTCTTTTTTTGCATCCCCAGTACCTGCCACAGTCTCTGGTACATAATAGACACTCTAATGGGTGGTGAATTGAATTATTCCATATACAGAGCCAGCTTTAAATACATTATAATAAAATCATGATCATCTGGAATAACTGAGGATTGTTTTGTTCTAGCTAGCTAAATATATGGGCTTTCTATACTCTAGTCCAGTCAGTTAGATGTCTCAGAGGACAGAGCACTGGGCCTGGAGTCAGGAAGCTGACCTCAGATACTTACTAGCTGTGTGACCCTGGGTTAGTCATTTAACCTCTGTATGCCTTAATCTATTGAAGAACAAAACAGAAAATCACTCTAGTACCTTTGCCAAGAAAATCCCATGAATAGTATGGTCTGCGGGGTTCTGAAGAATTAGACACAACTGAACAACACTCTGGCCAAACTGGAATACTTGCTCTTTCTACCCCACCCTTCCAAAGTAGCCACACTTCCCCATCTGTCCCTTTGGAACTGCTGCCCACCTCTGCCTTTTGAACTCATACTGACCCTTTAAAATCCCACTCAACAATGCCTCCTCCAGGAAGCCTTCTCTGATGTCCTCTCCCCCAGTCATTAATGACTTCCCAAACTTCCATCCAACTTCAAGTAGCACGTGGTTACATGTCTATTATGTCCTTATCATGTATCACTTTGCACTATAGTTATTAAGGCATGTCATATCCTGGATAGATTGCAAGTTCCCTTCAGGGCATTGTGGCTCAATAGAAAGAGCAATGACTCTGGAATCAGAGGATGTGGCTCCATTTCCCACCTCTGAGAGTAATAGCTGTGTGACTTTAGGTCAAATTATTAAAACTTCCTTGGATTTCAGTTTTCTCCTCTGTGTAAAATAAAAATAAAAGTAGAGATTGAACAAGATTGCTTCAGAGGTCCTGTTTAGCTCTATACCCAGAAGCTGATTATCTTAGGGCAAGGAAGTGATATCTCATCTAAACTTGACTATTAGCACAACGTTCTGTAATCAGTAGGTGCTTAATGTTGAATTGAATTGAAACTACTGTTTATTACCAAAGCCCAAGTGTTCCTTTGATATTCTCTTTAAATGTAAAAAAGACCTTCAGCAATTTGAGTGAATTCTCCATGGAAAAATGGAGATGAGAATCTTAGGGAAGGATCTGTAGAAGAAGGACCAGAATTATACAGGATAAGAAAGAATCAATCAGTGGGTTTGATAGAAGGAATATCCATATTTATGGGATCATACATCCATTGAAATACAGGTTACTAATGCTGAAAAAAATTATAATATGGGAAAAGATCTTAACACTAAAATGATAAGTGTAATTTACTCTTTCTTTGATGATTCAGAAAGCACTTGAGGATTTTTTTAGTGCCTTTGATAATTTTGAATATATTTTTTCATTGCAAAGTATGAATGGAAAAATCTAGTAATGAGTGCTTTCTGGTCTGAATTTGAGAATCTGCTCTTTGGCTGAACTGAGCTCTCTAATCTAAGTGGAGTTGTTGATTTTTTTTTCAGGTTTCTTTTTCTCCACACATTAGTACATGTTCCATAGTTTCTCACAGGATTTTCATACAGGTTCTTAATCTTTTTTGTTTCATGGACCCCTTGGGCAGTCTGGTGAAACCCATGGACTCATTCTTAAAATCATGTTTTTATATGTAGAAAATAAAATATTTAGTATTATGAAAGAAACCAATTATATTGAAGTGCATCTATCTATCTATCTTTTTAAAAGTTCACAGACCTCAGGCTAAGTACACTACTCTAGCTCTTATGGATAGACCACTTTGTTACTCTCCCCTAAGGTCTATGAACATTTGCTTGGCTCAGCTGCCCTAATACTTCATTAGACTGAGTATAAGAGACAGTCCTTCATGGGTAACCAACCATCTGTGGAAGGTGGCATGAGGAAGTGTTTACTGCTAAAAATCCCATGTTTTACCCTAAATATACAAAAATGGAAAAAGACAGCTGCAGGGAGGGGAGGGGTTGGCATTAGTAGTTGCCTAGAAATTTCATATTACAAATCCTTGTGCTTTCCCTAATTTGTTCAGTGCTTTGCCCTAAACTTTGCAGCAAAAACGCACAGCATCTTTTGAGGAGTCAAGATGGTTTAGAATCAAGGAATTTCTAAGCTGAAAGGAATCATAGAGAAGACCTAGTCCAACTTCCTCATTTCCAAGACGATGAGGAAATAGAACTCCATAGACATGAGTGACTTAGCCAAAGTCACAGAGCTAGCTAATGACAGGAACTTGTTTCCTGACTCCCAATCAAGTATTCCTTCTACTTCACCACACTGAAGCAAATGGAAAGGACACATGATAGTAAGAGAAAGGTTGTGATTGTCACATACCCATTCCTACCATCGCCCAACACCCCTGCATCAGTCACAAGCTGCACGGTGAGATAGATGCAGGAACACGATTCTGCTATGCAGTGTGTGATCTTAAAAATGAGAATATGGAGAAGAGTGGGTAAATAAAAGGAGTGGAGCAAGAATGGTTATGCTATTACTAATGCTTTTGTACATTCTTTCTTCCAACATCACTGACTTCATTTTAAAATGCCGGTGCGCTGTTGCACAGTGCTTGGCACCTCAGTTATTATAAGTCATGTCTGACTCTCCATGACCCCATTTTGGGGTTTTCTTGGCAGAGATATTGGATTGGTTTGTCATTTTCTTCTCCAGCTTGTTTTACAGATGAGAAAACTGGGGCTAGCAGGGTTAAGTTATTTGCCCAGGGTCACACAACTAATAAGTGTCTGAGGCTGGATTTGAACTTATAAAGATGAGTTTTCCTGAGTCCAAGCTCAGTGCTCTATCCACTGTGCCACCTTGCTGCCCCTGTGTGGCACACAGCATACAATTAATAAATACCAGGATTATGAGATTGAATGCCATCGCATTTGAAATCCAACCAGCAACAATCCAAGTTCTCTCATCTGAAAAATGAGGCTGTTAGACTGGATGACAAAGTCAATCCTTTCCAGCTGTAATAATATATATGTAACTATAGAAATAATTCAAGGGTTACACAGTCAGGCAGTGAATTTAGAAATTTAGAAAAAAAAGAACCAAGTCCAGTATTGAAGAAAAATGGACACCCAAATTCAATGTATAATCTTAACCACAGAAAAGGGTTATAATCAGAAAAGGCATTTGGCTGTCTAATTATACACAGTGCAGAACATATATGTTTCAAGGGATGGATGGCAAAGTATGTTGGGGATAGATGGGTGAGGAGCCTCTTTAGCCTCTACCTCCATCTACTGGCAGATGAGAAACTTGCAGCTGCAATTTCAATGCTTTCTGCATGTAGTTTATGGGCAGTTGTTCACTTGCAATTCATTCATTTGCTTCTGTGCTCATGATTTGTTGTTTAGTTCTCTCTCATCCTGCTAAAATAAGTTATATACTTATAGACTGAATTTATGAGAAACAAAGTGTTAAGAAATTTAATGCAAATGATTAAGGAGTTCTCCACACAAGTCTAAATATATACCAAACTACTCCCCTCACATGTACACACACACCCTTCAAATTTTCTTGTCTAAAACTTGTGTGTGGTCCAAAAATTATTGTTTCTTTTTAGAATATGTAGCTATGTGTGACTTTTCCTTTTTAAAAAATCTCATGTTAGAATTGTGCAACCTCTATTCAAACAAAGATCACCAAGGTAGTACAGTGAATAGTATTAGACTTCTGGTTGGAAAGACCTGAGTTCAAATCCTGGTTCACATACTTACAAACTGTGTGATAACGGGAACATTATTTAATTTTTCTCATCTGTAAAGTGGGGAAAATAAAAGCATCTACCAAAAATAAATAAATAAAAACATCTACCTCGTAGGGTTATTGTAAAAGTCAAATGAAATAAAACTCTTAAAGCACTAAGTGTTAGCTATTATTATTCAGATTAATATAGACATTTTGCTCAGTTTGCCACCAAGATGATTTCCCTGAAGCATCCAAAACTGTTATCATCGTGGCATCATCCTTCTCCATAAATTCTGTCTTCCGCACAGGTACTTCTAAGAGAGTGAGTCTGCCCAATAAGACTCTTATGTGGCTTCCTGTGTTGGATGAAGATGAATTAAATTATTTTGTAATTAAAGAAAAATCAGTTTACTTGAGCTTTCTGGTTATTTAAACTGTGCAAGTTCCTTCTGTATTAGACTAGTAAAAAGCCCTCTTACTAGGACAATTGATTTCTATATAAAATCCTCTGCCAAGTGTTTAAGATCCGTCATAACCTGGTCCCTTCTTTAACTTTCCATTCTTCTTCCCCTTCATCACCCTCCAGTGACACTGACCTTGCAGCTGATTGTCACACAAGATGTGTGTGTATCTCCTATGTGTTTTTATTGACTATCCATAATGCCTGGAATGTTCAGTTAAAATCCCAAGAGGTCTTCTAGGTCCCCTTTAACAAACCTTTTCTCTGAGATTACCTCCAAATCATTTTGCATATAATTTGTTTGTAGCTCATTGTTTGCATGTTGTCTTTCCCATAAGACTGTGGGCTCCTTGATAGCAGGAAGTACTTTTGCCTTATCATCCCCAGTGCTTAGTGCAGTTCTAGGCACATAGTAAGTACTTTGTGTGTGTTGGTTTCTTTAAGCTCCTCATTCTTCATATACAACGAAATTTTGACATCTTATCTCTAGGAATTCAGTACAGGACCCAAAACTTAACAAATGCATGAAAAATAATTTATGACCAAACAAAAGATAGAGAACATTATGAAATGCAAAATGAATAATCCATTAAATTTTAAAAGTTTTGCACAAAGTCAATGCAACCAAGATTAGAAGGGAAGCAGAAATCTGGGAAACACATTTTACAACCAGTGTCTCTGATCAAAGCCTCATTTCCAAAATATAGAGAGAATTGAGTCAAATTTATAATACAAGTCATTTCCTAATTGATAAATGGTCAAAGGATATGAACTGAGAGTTTTCAGATGAAGAAATTAAAGCTATCTATAGTTTTATGAAAAAAAATGCTCCAGATCACTATTGATTACAGAAATGCAAGTCAAAACAACTCTGAGGTACTACATCACACCTATCAGATTGGTTAACATGATGAAACAGGAAGATAATAAATATTGGAGATGTGGGAGAGTTGAAACACTAATGCATTGTTGATGGAATTGTGAACTGATCCAACTATTCTGGAGAGCAATTTGAAATTGTGCCTAAAGGACTATAAAACTGTGCATACCCTTTGATCCAGCAATACTACTTCTAGGTCTGTACCCCAAAAAGATCATAAAAATGGAAAGGACTCACATGTACAAAGATATTTATAGCAGCTCTTTTGGTAGTGGCTAAGTTCTGGAAATTGAGAAGATGCCTATCCATTGCGGTATGGCTGAACATTGGTGTATATGAATGTAATGGAATACTATTGTTCCATAAGAAATGATGAGCAGTCAGACCAGAAAAAACCTGGAAAGATTTGCATGAATTGATGCTGAGTGAAATGAGCCGAACCAGGAAAACATCGTACACAATCTCAACCATGTTGTGCAATGACCAACTTTGATAGACTTAACTCTTCTCAGCAAAGCAATGATCTAAGACAATTCCAAAAGCCTTGTGATGGAAAATGCTATCCACATCCAGAGAAGGAACCGTGGAGTCTAGATGCAGATCAAAGAATATTATTTTTCTTTCTTTCTTTGTTTTTTTTCTTTCTTGTTGTTTTCCCTTTTGGTTCTAATTCTTCTTTACAACGTAATTCATGTGGAAATAGATTTAATATGATTGTACACATATGACCTATATCAGATTGCATGCCATCTTGGGGTGGAGGGGAAGGAGGAGGAGAAAATTTAAAACTCAAAATCTTACAAAAATGAATATTGAAAACTAAAAATAAATAAGTAAATAAATATTTTAAAATACTTGAGAGTATAGATGTATTTTTGTCTTTCTTTATATCCTCAGCATTTAGTACAGTTCCTGGAACAGTAAACACTTAATAAACTCTTGTTGACTGAGTGACTGGCTACCAAGCCTTAGGATTTATTTGACATATTGACCACTTAACTTCTCTCATGCTCCTATCCACTCTCTGGTTGTTGATTGGGTTAGATCGTGACTGAGGTCTCTTCCCAGTCCAATATTCTTTGCTTCTATTTTTCTGTTAACACACTTTCTCACACCTCTGCCCAGTAATTTTTTCCTAGACAGCACCCACCTTCTCCCCAAAATAATCTATCCATTTTCACCTAACAACTAATACATCCTCTCACCTCCTATTCTTCTGAGTATTTATATTTCCAGGTGCATTTGTTTATATCTGTATCTATGTATGTAACTTTATTTTCCTCATGTAAGTTTGTATGTTTACGTATTTCTATGTACATGGTTCTATGGGCTTGTGTACCTCTATGTGTCTGAGGGTGGATAGAAGGAGGATATGTGTGGGAAGGTGTGGAATTGTTCCCTTCCTGAACGTCCATATGTGGAAATGAGTCTATTTTTAGATGGATCAGTGTACCTGCAAATGTAAGCTTTGGAGAGACGGAAAAAAAAAAAGAGAAGACATTCCATGTGGGCAGAATTGCATGGACAAAGTCAGATTCATCATGGCATTTTCTAAGATAATCAAAAGACTGGATTGGAGGGGTCCATGTCTGTGGTAAAATTGAGTGGTTAAAGATGAAGCCAGATTATGGAGGGCTTTGTTTATCAGACGAAAAAGTTTGGACTTGATCCTATAGGAAATAATGAACACTCATACAGTTTAGGCAAGATTTGGAAATGACAGCCCTTTTGGATTATTGTATGCTAGAAGTTTTAAACCTTAACTATGACTGATAAAATTTAATTTTTTGTAAAATAATTACCAGTGGGCCATGGAGAGCAAAATTTCCTAGAACATTTATTTGAAAATTATTTTTAAATGTTCCTTGTTATACTTCCCATTCCATTCTGTTGTGCTCAAAGTGCCATGGCTGGATATTCCTGATCAAAGAGAATTGTGCAATCTGTCCCCTGTAGTTTTGGACTCATTTGCCCTGCCTTTCTTTGCTCAAATAATGTGTATTTATACGTATATGCATATATACGTATATATATATATATATATATATATATATATATATATATATACACATATTATGTATGTATGTGTACCTACATCTATCTATATATGTGTATCTATCTATCTATCAGATGCAACAATCATAAGGAGACAATGTGGCCTCAATAAGGACTAAAACCAACCTGATACAGGGAAAATAGTAGCTGTATGACTTTAGATAGGTAAATTCCAGAGGTTCCTTATTGCCTCTAGGATCAAATACAAAATTTACTTGGCATTCAAAGCCCTTCGTAAAGTAGCTTTCCTCCCTATCTTTCCAGTCTTCTTACACTTTACTCTGGACCATGTCCTCTTTGTTCCAATGACATTGGTCTCCTTGCTGTTCCAGGAATAAGAGCTGTCTCTCAGCTCAGGACACTATCTTTGTCATCCTACACTTGAAATGCTGTCCCTCTTTTTCTCTGCCTACTGACTCCCCCAGCTTCCTTCAAGTCCTAGTTAAGATCTCATCTTCTTCAGAAAGCCTTTCTTATTTCCTCTGTATTGTAGTGGCTTCTCCCTTTTAATTATTTCCTATATATCCTTTATACGGCTTATTTGTATATATTTGCTTGCCTGTGTTAGACTGTGAGCTCCTTGAGGACAGGGATTGTCTTTAGACTCTTTTCATATTTCCAATGCTTGTCACAGTGACTGACTCAGCCATACATGCTTAATTCATGTTTAGTGATGAACTGACTAACTTATGATGGCCCATATGGATGAGATTGCAGATCCATCAAAATATCAAGGTATAGATCAGTTTAACTTTTTATCTATATAATCATATTATACACCACCTATGGGATGAATGTGATTGTCTTTTCTTTTTGTAATTGCCAATCACCATAGATGAAGTAGCTCACTTTGTAAGATGTCAATTGTCATTTTCTTCTTTACCTTCATAAACTGGTATCCAGTAGTTCTAATTCATCAAATTTTCACTTTCAAAATATGAATTTAATTTTTAAATACACTGTACTTTGTTTGTAAATACCTTGTAATTTTGTTAGTGCTACAGAACTATTTTTCAAATAATAGCTACAATAAACAAAACAAAACAAACCAGAGTCAATGGAAATATATGTAGACATATATTCTTATATACATATAAAATCTTCAGTTGGAAAGGATCTCAAAAGCTACAGGATCAAAGATCAAAGCTGGAAAGGACCTTAAAAACCACATAGTCAACACTTCCCCCATTTTATAAATGAAGAAACTAAGGCACAGTAAGGTTAAATGACTTGTCCATGGTTATTCAATTACTAAGTATCTGAATTAGAATTTGAACCAAGATCTTTCTGAATCCCAGTTCAATGTCCTAGCAACTAACCATGCTTCCTCTACCTATTTATAGATAATTATTTATCTATAACTTATAGATAATTGAATAATTATTGTAATCCTATAAGGACTTTATTATCCATCAAAAATTGCCTTTACTGTTATTATTCAGTCATTTTCAGTTCAACTCTTCATGAGCTCATAGGTGCCTTTCTTATGCCTTTGGAATACAGCATTCAAACTAGTTTCACAAATGTTTGTTTCTTTATCAGCCTTAATTATTAATAGCTTTTCTTGTCTCTGGAAACTTCAAGGCTTGTTTTTCTTACCTAATTGTCCTTAATGCTCACAAAAATATATTTAAAAATCAGGCAAAGAAACAATGATCATTGACTATGTTATATTTTGTTGAGACAAATCAACAATCAAATAACTATGCCTAATGTATTTTTTTATTGGGTACATTCAATGATTGGTTCTTAGCTACAAAAGAAGCCAGCTTTCCAATCTCATGACTAATTTCCCCACCTTTCCCTAGCTGTCCCTATCAGTTGAACACACACATTGCACAGAAGAGACAAATAACATGTTTACTACATGTATTTGCTTGCCCGCCATGACAGATTCCAAAACTTTCTTCATGGAATCTCAAGATTCTACAGAACATTGAGAAATGTGGAACTAGATCAATTTCCCTTATGTTACAGAAACTGAAACACAGGTAGGGTTAAGTATCATGCTCTGAAGCAAACAAGTAACTGGTTCTTGAATTCAGGACCCTGGTCTCCCATATATGGGCTCAAGTTGCATATACCACACTGTCTCAGCTATTGGTCTAAACAGCCTAAATGCCCATTTTGGCCCCTGGAGGCCATAATATTCATGATACTTTGGTTTGGTTAAAGAATGTTGGTTTTGGTTTTTATTTTGCAGTGTGTGTGTGTGTGTGTGTGTGTGTGTGTGTCCGTGGGTGTGTGTGTGGGCATATGTGTGTGTTTTCCCCCTAAATGGCTCCAACAGTATTGATTTTAAATGTAGTCATCTGAGGGGAATACCTCAGGGTTCCCATTAGTATTCTAGAACTGAACTGGCAAAAGCGTTTACTGGTAATCAGCTTACAGGATGAAGCCTTATTAAAATCAAAAACGCAGTTGCCCATGGGAAAACTTTTGGTCACTTAAGCATAGCTTCTTTTTTGTGTCAGCCAAAAGTTACATTGATATATTGCCTTGACATTTAACCAAAGACAGGAGTGTCACATCATAGTTACCAGTTTCACAATCTGTACCTTGAAAAAATTTTTCTTTTTCTTTTTTTACTGAAAGGCTGAATTTAAGTCAAAACTTCAACCCCCAGAGGGAACAGCCTTTCATGTAGCAAGTCAGCTGATCTACTTGTTTCATTTTTAACAAAACCAATTCTTGCTCTCAATTCCCCCCACTTTTCTTTTACTCCCCCACTATAACTCACCTCCAGCAAAATCTCACATAAGGAGATTTGATCAGTCAAAGGGAGAGCTGACACAGTCTTCCTCCTCCAAGAGGGATGGCAATTTTAACCCTCGTCACTAAATCGTATCAATACTTTGACGGTAAATAATAAGCCTCCACTATCTTCCACATAGCACAGACTCCCTAGGACCTCTGAATTGTTTCAATATAGTGGAATTTTGTTGTAGTAAAGCTATCAGGGTTCAAGTGGAGAATCTCAGCCCCAGTGTATGCAGAAAAAGCTTAATGAAAAAGCGGTGAGTTTAACAAAAATAGTCCCTTAAATCAATATAGTATTTAAAATTTTTCAAAGTGCTCTTTATAGCTATAAACTAATTAGATTTCCATGAGGTGGATAAGGTAGTCACTATTATTCCCCTTTCACATATGAGGAAACTGAGGGTCAGAAAGGTTAAAGAAAAGTAATTCAATTTTTAAAAATATATAGTAATAATACTAGTTAATATTTATATAGTGAGTTAAGGTTTGTGAAGATATTATCTGAAAAACCTTGAGACAAGGCATTGTAATTATACCCTTATTACTAGTGAGGAAACTGAGTTAGACAGAGGTTAAGTACATTTTCCAAAGCACTTGACTTTGAACTTAGGACTTCCTGGCTCCTAAAATATATTTATTAAATTGGAAAACAGTAAATTATAAGATAATTACTTTTTAAAAATGTCTCACTTTTCTTAATATAATTAAATCTTTTAATTCCCTTAATTATTTTTAAACTTATTTTTCATTTTATAGGGGAGAATTTTTAAAAATAAGAATTGCTTTTGAACTTAGTTTTTAAACTCAGTGAAAAGATATTTTAAAAGTAATTTGACTGAATTTCAAACTCAGAATGCAGTTTTTATCTTTACTTGGGTAAGTCTCATTTCTCAACTTAAAGACAGCCAGGCCCATTTTCAACTGGGTCAGTAAAAAAAGAATATATACATTTTATATTTTTAAAAAATTATTATGAACTTCACAAACATGAACATATGTGAACAGTTCTATATACAAAGAAAAAAGAAAAAGGAGATTGTATATGGAATCAGGAATTTTTATTACATACAGCCTTTTTTAAAAGTATGTCTGTGGGGGTAGCAATATAAAAAAAGTATAAAACACTTATAAATGGTGCAATTTGCAGAGCATGGCCAGGAGCCTCAAGGAAGACAGTCTTAGAACCAGGCCTTTCTTATGAGTGCCTAATGGTGACCAGGCACATCCCAAATATGTAAACCCCAATAAACCTTCCTTCCAAACCTAAATTGGAATATAAAAAGACTCAGAAAGGGGACAGAGAGAGGGGGACATATGTGCGTGTGTGTATACATATGTATACATATAGAGAGAGAAGAAAAGAAAAAAAGAAAAAAAAAGAAAAGAAAAAAGAAAAGAGACAGAGATCCAGCCTATGCTAGAATACATTCCACACTCTGGAAGCTCCTCCTTTCCTGACCATGGAAATGAGAGGGTATTCACTCCCTGAAATAAAGCTTAAGGCTTTAAATATCCCCTGCACTAATTGTATTTTTCCTCACATCTGTAACTCAAACCTGAAAGGGGTCAGAATATATATTAAACTCAACACAACAGTTTCAACACTGCCCTGTTTGTCTGTCTCCCTCCATGCCCTCCTTTCACTTACTTCTGCTCAAATTTCCTCAATATTTCATTGAGGATATTAATTTTCTTCCCTTTTTTGACATTGCTATCAATTCCTTCTCCTCCCCCCTCCAACATATATAATTCTCCTACACCAAGCCCTTCTTTTCAGTATATTATCTTAACATATATGTCATACATACATTCACACACACATACACACACACACAAAAAAAGAACTAATAAAATCTTAAAAGGAAAGGGCAGAGTAGTCTTTCTATACACCTCTTCCAAAATTCTGGGTCTTTTGTACATTTTGGTGGAGAAGAAGGGTGATGGGGTCTGGATCAATTCATTTGGGATTTTGAGACAGCTTGCCATAGGGAACAGAGTGCTTGGCTTAGATTTGGAAAGAACGGGTTCAAATCTCACTTCTGATCTTTACTAGCTATAGAAATCAGGACAAGTCACTTATTAACCTCTGTGTGCTTCGTGAAATTCCCTAAAGTACATGTTGGAGAGACTACCCCTGCTAATGAAATCGTAGGTCTTTCTGATATTCCCTCCCCATAATTTAGTATTTTTGATCAATTACAATTTCAAATAAAAAACTGAAGAGCTCAGCTAGATGAAAGAGCATGTATTTTATGACAGTGCCAGGTAGATAAAATTATCAAGTAGATCATAGATTTGTAGCTAGAAGACAACTTGGAGTCCTTCATACCTTCTTTATTTTACAGAGGAAAAACATGGATAACACAACTAGAAAGTGTCTGAGAGAAGATTTGAACACAGATCATTCTTGTTTCAAGTCCAGTGTTCTATGCCCTAAAACATCTCATTGTCTCACCTGGGTGAGATATAGACGTTCATTAATCCTTCAGAGCCAAAGGTAAATACCGCTAAAAGGATCCTAGCTAAAGTCAGAAGGGACAAATTAGAAATCAATAACCCTAAAGTCTTAAAAGATTTGATCTCCAGTTGAGTCTAGTGACATCACATAACTATCATATTGGTCTATTATTTTGGATATTCATTCTTGACATCTACTTATTTAGCCTAGCCTAGGTTTTCTTCTCTTAGTGGTGACTCCAGGCATATCCCGGATGTTATTGGTCATCCCAGACACTGCCTCCCCTACCTCTCCTACGTTAACACCTCCTTCTAGGTAATAATAGTGTTCACATGTTACCCTCTCCCAGTGCAGAGATGCTGTCATATGTGTGGAAATAAAATGTCTTCCCTAAGGTCATACAGTGGTGTATGTACCTTTGTTTTTAGTAGCAGCAGAGCTAGGACTAGATTCCAAGTTCCTAAAACAGTATTCCTTGTTCTGTACCAGTGGTTCTCAAACTTTTTTATCTTAGAATCCATTTACACTGTTAAGTATGATTGAGGACTCTAAAGAACTTATTTGTGGTACATTCAGGGATGCCCTGGTGAATGTTTAATAATCAGTTCTCCAAAAAAAAAAACCCCAAAACAAAACATAACAAAAAAAAGTATACACTACACACTTAATTTATATTATTAACATTTTCTCTATCACTTTTTTAAGTCTAGACAACAAATCAATAAATCAAGCACTAATCTGTAGTGTTCGCCAATTTCTGAGGTGCACATGCTCACATGGAAAATTTAACAATTGGCTCTTATAAGGTAGTTCAAGTTGACTCCAGAATGTCTCTGGATATCTATTCATGTATGCCATATTAGAAATTTAAGCTGGTAAAATCTTAAATTTTAGTTTAATTCATTTAAAAATAATACATACCACATGTTAACATAAATGATATGTTTTATGAAAAACACTTTTTCTAAAGTGAAAACAAATTGTGAGAAGAATGGTATTGCTTTATATTGTTTTGCAAACCTCTTTTAATGGTTGGCTTAATAGAACATAACTGGATTCTCATACCTGGTCCTGCATTCGGTCTTTTGTGATTTGTTTTTTGGGTGGAAGGATATGAAGAAAATTGGGAAAGGGAGACATATTTTGATAGAGAAAATATTACTATCATTATGAAAATACTTACAGACCCCTCCAAGAGGGCCTTGGAGACCCCCAAGAATCTCTAGATCATATTTTGAAAACTGTTGCTCTATGCCCCATGGCCTCCTAAATTTAAAGTTTTCCTGGATCAAAAGTCAATTATGTCATACTGCCTTATTAAACTGAACTACAAAGAAATTCAGGAGAGTAATTATAAATTTTGTCTTCAATTAAAAGGGCCTTGGGAATATAAAGACAAAACAAAACAAAAAGGTTATGTTGCATTAGGAGAATTAATATACCCATAAATAAGTATATACAATGTATATGAAATAAATGCAAGATAATTCTGAGTGAGGGGAAGCTGCTGGGGAGGTAGGGCTATTGTAGAAGTGGGCCCTTGAGCAGAGTTTCGAAAGAAGTATGGGGTTCTAAAAGGCAGAATTGAGGAAAGAGTGCATTCCAAGTAAAGGGAAGTCAGTAAAAAGGAATGGAAATAAGACAGTGTTGTTCCTGCATGTTGCAGGAAGGCCAGCTTGACTGAATTGTAAAATGTACAAAGGTGATTAATGCATGATAAAGTTAAAAACCTAAATAGGGGTAGGCCAGGTTGGTCTAAAGGCATATGTAGACCTCTAGGTGTCTTCAAATGCAGTCCTTTGACTGAATCCAAAATTCAGTCAAAGGGCCATACCTGAGGACTTAGAGGCCCATGTGTGGCCCCATCCCTTGGATAGAGTGGTATGTTTTAAAAGACAAAAGAAAAGCTTATGTTTGATCCTAAAGGCAATAGGGAGCCAGTGTTTACTGGGTCAGGAAGTGACATGGTCTGAAAACCATTTTAGCAGCTGTGTGATAGATGAATTGGAGCATGCTAAGTATGCAGGTAACTAGAAAGTAAGACCCAGTACAAGGATTCATTAAGGACTTGATTTCCTAGGTCATGATATTCATGATATCTTAATAGCAGACAGTTCTTTACATCAGCATCTGTTGTTCTTGAGTCATTTCAATTGTATCTGACTCTTCATGACCTTATTTGGGGTTTTGTTGGCAAAGATGTTGGAGTGATTTGCCATTTCTTTCTCCAGGTCATTTGACAGATGAGGAAACTGAGGCCAACAAGGTTAAGTGACTTGCCCAGGGACACAGAGCTAATAGGTTTCTGAGGTCAGATTTGAACTCAGTAAGATGAGTCTTCCTGATTCTAAGCCCAGTGCTCTAACCGCTGAACCATGTAGCTACCTTATGTCAGCATCTACTAAAGCATATTGATATCTGAAAAGATCACACCCTACTGGAAAAGCAATATATACAGTCCCTCCTTAACCCCTGTGGGCTGATTGCTGCCATCATCACTACACTGAAAATGCTCCCTTTAAGGCCATCATTCAAATCTTTATCACTATTTTTAATTGTCTTTTCTGCAGCTTCATTTGATATATCCCATCTTTTCTATGGCATTTTATGTCATTGGTTATGTTTTCTTAATAATAATTGGAATTTATATTGTACTTTAAGATTTGCAAAGCAGTTTCCCCATATCTGCTCTGGGAGGTAGGTGGTAAAACCATATTGTCCCCATTTCAGAGATTGGAAAACTGAGGTTCAGATTCATTAAGTGACCTGCTCGAGATCCCATGGCTATGAAGTATTGGAGCCAAGATTTGAGAGTGGAGAGAAAAACATAGACTTGAGAGTGTTATGGAGGTAGAATCTACAAGATATGACAAGTGATTAGATGTGTGAGATGAAAGGAAAGTCAAAAATGACTAAAATTGTAAACATGGATAAATTATAGGAATAGTAATTCCTTCAATAGAATCAGAGAAGTTTAAGAAAAGGGAAAAGTTTTTGGGGAAATGCTTTTTTATGTTGAAAACTGAAAACAAATAAATGAATAAATTTTGGAATTAAATTTTTTTTTAATCTTAGGCCTAATCAGTTCTGCCCCAGACAGGCTATGTTTGAAATGCCTATGGAAAATCCACTTGGAAATGTGTGATTTCAGCTGATGACTGAAAGCGGGCCATATCTGTAGATCAGAGAATTATCTGTCTAAAGATGAGTAATTTTACCCAAGGGAACAGATGAGATCACCAAGAGAAGGAGTGGAGAGAAAAGAAGGTCCAGGACAGAGCCTGAATGATGACCTTAGCAAAGGAGTTTGTGTAGGAGGAGTGACACTTAGGGCAATATCACAAAAACCCAGGGAGGAGGCAGTGTCCAAGAGGAGAGGGTGGGCAATAGTGTCTAACTTTACAAAAAAGCAAAGGGTGAAAACTGAGAAAAGCATCTTGCAATTATAAGGTCACGGATAACTTTCAAGCAATTTCAGTTGCGTGGTAAGGGCTAAAGTCAGACTGAAAGGGGTTAAGAAGTGAGTGAGAGAAGATAAAGTGAAGTCAATAAGTATAGACAGCTTTTCCTAGGCATTTGGTTAATAAAAGAAAGAGAAAAATAGGATGATAACCTGACAGGGATGGTGGTGTCAAGTGAAATTGTTTGTTTCAAGAATGGAAGAGAATCACATGTATTCATAGATAGTAAAGAAGAAGGTGGTTGAAAATTAAACACAGTCCCAGATACTCACTAGCTTTGTGATCCTGAGCAAGTCAAGTGCCTTAATCTGCCTCAGTTTCCTCAACTGTAAAATGGGGACAGTCAAGATTTGGGGGAGTAAAATGGGCTTGACACATCTCCCTCCCAGGGCTGTTGTGAGAATTAAATGAGAAAATATTTGTAAAGTGATTAACATAGTGCCTGGCACTTAGTAGGCACTTAATAAATGTTTATTTTCTTCTTTTCTCTCTGGAGCCTTTGGCACTGTTGATCACGTTCTCCTCAGGGATATTCTTTCCTTTCTGGACTTTCATGACACCATCTTCACCAGGATCTCTCTCTGTGCATCCAACCACATGATCATTCTTCATTCATAGCATATCCAATAGTGATAGATGATCCCAAGGGTTTATTCATACTGCTCTTTTCTATATGTGCTAACATGAAAATTAGACATAAGCAATCAGAGGAAGTAGAAAAGGACAAGGGTATAAGATCAAGGGCACAAGAAAAGGAGCTAGTTTTAGCAAGAGGAAAGACTACATCTTCATCAAAGACTGATATAAAAAAGAAGAGAATGGAAGCTAGTGTCAAGGGCTTTTAATTCTAGGGAAAACAGCACACAGCAAATGTTCTTTATTTTCCCAGTAGGAAGTGAAGCAGTCTACTGCTAAGAGGATTGGATGAAGGGTAGTTAGGGCGGTAGAAGAGAGAGCTTGGGACGGATATTGTGAAAAGTGCAGTAGAAAGTATACCAAGAAAGAGTAAACAGCTTGCCTTATTGCATGCAATGAGGTCCCAGGTGATATTAGATAATGCAAATTTTTAGTGGACCAGTTGTCATAGTTGAGTGATTTCCCAAAAATGTAAGAACCTTGAGGAGAGGGACAGTTTCATTTTTTTCTTGATATCCACCATGCTGGAAACATAGTAAGCACTTAATAAATGCTTATTGATAAATGCTTTGTCAATTCATTAATATTGATAACGTTATTAATATTAATTAATAAATACTTATTCCTCTAGCAGAAGAAATATTTAGCAGAACATGAATCAGTGTATGCGTAGTGAC
The DNA here is from genome assembly GCA_028658325.1 of Potorous gilbertii. NCBI lineage: Eukaryota > Metazoa > Chordata > Mammalia > Diprotodontia > Potoroidae > Potorous > Potorous gilbertii. The sequence goes on along the minus strand of JAQQSK010002840.1, from coordinate 114,922 downwards.
AGGACAATGGAATAAAATAATAGTGGAGGACATTCAGGGTTGTATTGGACCTAGCTCAGACTGGTCCATGAAAACCGATGTTTCTATTTTCTTTGTGAGCATTTCTATCTCAGAAACTGGTGAACACTCAGAACCTGGCTTGATCTAATGTTTTATTGATTGTCTATATTCAAGAAATTGATTAAGAAAGGAAGGAAACAAGCATTTGTTAAGCACCAATCATGTTCCAGGCACTGCACTAAATACTTTACAGATAATGTTTTATTTGAACTTCACAACAATCCTAGAAGGTAGATGTATAAAGCCCATTTTGCTCCCCCAAATTTTCTTTGATTGTCAAGTAAATGTAGCAAGAGTATAAGTTAAGTAAAGAAAGTTCATTCCCCTCTTCCCTTCATTGGCCCACATTCAAATGATCTTAGATTAGAGTTAGGCTGGACTTTATAGAACCAATGAGTTAAACTCCTTCATCTTAAAGATAAGAAAATGGAGGCACAGAGAGGTTAAATGACTTTCTCAGGGTCATACAGCTAATGAGTGTCTGAGGCAAGACTCAAACCTCAGGTCTTCCTGATTCCTACCTCTATTATGTCTATCTGTCAGTACCAATAACAACAGGGTTTTTTCACTCAATTCTGAAATTCCCAAACTTCATTGTCTCTCTGTGTAAATTTAACAGCAATATTGTCGTTACATCTTATACTGTTCTTGATGACCAAGATGGTGACGTGTACCTGAAATGAATAAGAAAAATTCTCACAATGATGCTAGTAACCTGACTCAGCATGTGAGAGCTTGAGTGGTCCCCTTCCTAATTTTTCATTGATTCTCAAGATCTTTGCCTGTAGCTCTGGTACCAATAGACCCCAGGACTACAGGACCCCATGAAGTTTTAACAGGTAAAAGTGTAGAAATGTTCATGGAAGAAAGAACTCCACAGATGAAATCTGGGAAAGGACTTGATGTGAGCAGTTACAACTGAAAGCTCTGGTTTGTGTATAAATAGGACACGAGTAAGGATTGTAGTGATTTTTTTTAAAAATTATCAAAAGAAGGCACAAAATATGGTACAAAAAGGTGTAGCTTTAGTACAGCTTGTAGGAACTCAAAGGAAATCTTCTGTCAAAAAAATCAGAAAACTATAAAGAAGCTCCCTGCAACAGTATATGGATTCACTCATGCATGTCGGACCCTGTAATTATTGCTTATTCCTCTCATTGGCTTGTCTTTATCCACTTCCTGTGAATTGACCATAGCCAAGAAGGCTGAGGTAGAAAGCACTCACACAGTGGGAATATTGGTTGTCCCATGAATGGAGAGTCAAGAAATCAACTTGCATCATTGAGATGAAAGAAACCCAGACAACTCATTAAGTCCATCTTCCTGCTAACAGGATTGGACTTGGACTTGGACTCAGAAGATCTAGGTCTGATTCTGACCTTGGATACGTAGTAGGTGTGTGACCCTAGACAAGTCATTTAATCATTTTAAGTCTCAGTTTCCTCATTAATAAGATGAAGGAATTGAATTTCAATACTTTGCATAACTTTTAGGGTCCTATAATCCTCATAGATAAAGGCACTCTTCATTCTTAGTAGTGTTCAGGCTCCATTTGAAGACATCATGTTTGGGTGTCACAGTTAGGGAAAGATGTGAAGAAACTGGGTGGAGTAAAGCAAGGAAAATGACTGAGGATTTAAAGCCAATGAAAGAACTAGGCTGGGATAACCACAATTTCCAAAAGAATGTAGTTATTCTTTGGGTTCATTGAAAGAAAAAACTGTCCTGAGCTCTGATTTCCCTTCTATAATTTCTAACTGTAACCAAGTATCTTTTTTTATTAATTTATTTTCAGTTTACAACATTCAATTTCACAAGCTTTTGAGTTCCAAATTTTCTCCCCCTCCCCAACACAGCATTCAATCTGATGTAGGCTCTACATATACATTCACATTAAACATATCTTCACATTAGTCACGTTGTAAAGAAGTATTATAACCGATGGAATGAACCACAAGAAAGAAGAAACAAGACAAAACAAAAAAGAGGGAGAGCAAATAGTATGCTTCCATCTGAATTCAGACTCCATAATTCTTTCCCTGGATGTGAACAGCATTTTCCATCATGAGGCTTTTGAAGTTGTCTTAGAACCTTGCATTGCTAAGAAGAGCCAAGTCTGTCAAAGTTAGTAATTGCACAATGTGGCTGTAGCTGTTGAATCCAAATGCCTTGAACAAGGGGTGAGGGACCTATGGCCTCAAGGCCACAAGTATCCCTCTAGGTCCTCAAGTGTGGCCCTTTGACTCAGTCACTTGAGGACCTAGAAGGCCACATGTGCCCCCGAGGCCACAGGCTAAGCCCTAGTTCGAAACTCCAATCAGTCTACTATGAGAGTTTTAATCCCACCTCAGATACTTTCTAGCTATGTCATTCTGGGCAAACTATTTACCCTCTATCTACTTCAGTTTCTTCATCTATAAAATGGAATTAACAATAGCACCTACCTCCCAGGATTATTGCAAGGCTAAAAGGAGATAATACAAGTAAAGCACTTTAGAAACCTTGAAATGTTATACAATGCTAGCTGTTGTTTTTACTCTAATAATTATGATGACTAAATAGGAGATGATGTGATCAGACCTGTTTCAGGAAAATCACTTCGGCAAGTGAGTAGAAAATGGATTGAAGTGGTGAGAAGCTTCAGGCAGGGAGATCGATTAAAAGCTACTGCTCCTTGAACTCTTGCCTGGCCCTAAACTATATATACCTGTCTTGCCATTTTAATTCTGATGTTTCTGAGTTACTCATCTAAATTTCTAGACCCTGTCCCCTTGCTTGTCCTGTCTGAGAACCGAGATGATGACAACAAATTTTTTGTCTTCATGCTTCTAGTTTCTTGTGACTGGTCATGTTAGTGTTAAAAGGCTTCCTGCTTGGATCAAACCATCACATCAATATTATAGCCCATTCCATTTGACTGTAGCTCCTGGATGATCCAACAGAAATAGAGCGCTATTCTTCCGTTAAGTTTCACCTCATTTTTAGGATTTTCTTCAGCATGCCACCCCACAGTGATCTTCATATGTGTGTGTATGTCTGTATTATGCCTGTACATATTATATATGTATGTATATGTGTACGCATGCATACTTGTGTGTATATGTAATAGTTTTACAATGGGAGTGTGGTGTCATGAGTGGAATGCTAGATTTAGAGTCAGGGAGAACTGGGTTCAGATCTTGCCTGTGACTCATGGATGATGTAATTCCACATAAGATTCTCAGTTAACTCCCTAGAACTCGAAAGACTGTTTTGTTGTTGTCTGTTCATGTCCTACTCCCTGTGACCTCATTTTCAGTTTTCTTGGCAAAGATACTGGATTGATTTACTGTTTTCTTCTCCAATTCATTTTATAGATGAGGAAACTGAGGCAAACAGCATTAAGTGACTTGCTCAGGGTCACACAGTTATGAAATGTCTGAAGCCAGACTTGAATTGAGGATGAATCTTCCTGACTCTAGGCCTGGCACCCTGCCCACTGTGCCAGCTGGCTGCCCCAGTAAAACTCTAGGGCTTAGAAAACGGTAGGGAGCAATTATAAAACTCTTCCTGTCCTGCCTGTTATAGCCCAAATCAAAATGTCTTGCTAGTGTTGAGGCCAGGAGGCTATGCAGAAATGTAGTCAGAGCTTTGTCGGCAAATGCTAATTTGTATGTTTGTTTATTTCCATTAAATTTAATATGGTTGAAAGCATATGGAAGAATGTGGTTTTCCAGAATGAGAGTGACCAAGAAGCTTAAAGAAAGGGATATGTTCTAATGTCACCTCATCTATGAAACTATCAGCTCACTGTCTTGATCTTTTTGCATCCCACAGGTCTCAGCATGTGATAGGTAGGTAATAAATTATATATTTGTAACTGTCATAGTTACCACTAGGGAGGAGGAGGACAGAGAAATCCCTTTCCCTCCCCTCATTGGGAAATCCAAGGAAAAGTTGCTATAGTCCTGAACTACACCTTCAGAAGAAGGTGTAAAACTAAAAGTTGTTCCCCTTTTTAGAGAGCAGCTAACAGTCAATATTCATTTAAACAACTCAGATTACACACACACATACACACACATGCACACACACACACACAGAACAAGAGACCATATATGATAAATGTATATAAATGGTATATAATATAATAAAGTTTCTTGATGAATTTGAAAGAGCCCTAGACTTGGAGTCAGGAAGACATAGGCTCAAATCCCCCGCCCCCCTCTCCCAGGACATTATCTGTTTTACATTGGGCAAATGATGCAAACTTTCTATGGCATAGCTTCCTCATCTGTAGATTGAGGGGACTGGACTCTGATCTTTGCAGATTCTTTCTATGTCTAAATTCCTAAACCTGTGAGTGAGTGAATGAATGACTGAATGAATGAATCAGTCAGTCTGCCACTGACTGCTTATATGTCTTTGACCAAATTATTTCACCTCTCTGTGCCTCAGTTGCACCAACTACACAATAAGAAGCTTGGGGTGGATGATCTCTAAGGTCCTTTCTTGTTCTAGAAATCTGTGACACCCAAAGAACATATTGAAATGATGGATTCTACTTCCTTATGTGATAACATGCTGCCCTCTTGTGGCAAACTAAACATTTTCATTACTTTAAAAAATTAGGAGTAAAAAAAACCCGGAAAAACTATTAAATTTTACAGCTGGCCCTGGAAATCTAATGTTCTATAGGCCTTATTTTTCACATAGATTTTCCTGATTAAGTCTTTGGTCCTGGAGTCGAGTCGATTGAGAGTTAACCCTTTGCTGAGTGAAGTGAGCTGAACCAGGAAAACATTGTACCCAGTAACAGTAACATTGTAAGATGATCAACTTTGTGAGACTTACCTCTTCTGGGCGATGCAATAACCTAAGACAATTCCAAAAACCTCATGATGGAAAATGCTATCGACATCTAGAGAAGGAATTATGGAGTTTTGCATGTAGATTGAAGCATACTATGGTCTCTTTTTTCATTGTTTTTTGTTTTTTGTTTCTCATGGTTTTTTCCTTTTGTTCTGATTCTTCTTTCACAACATGACTAATGTGGGAATATGTTTAATAAGATCATACATGTATAACCAGTATCAGATTATATGCTATCTTGGGGAGGGAGAGAGGAGAGGAAGGAAATTTACAACTCAAAATCTTATAAAAGCAAATGTTGAAAACTAAAAATAAGTAATTGAGTAAATTTTTTTAGGAAAGAGTTAATCTTTATAGCTCTTAAGGAAAATACAACCTTCTTATAGCTACTTTATATATCCTCTTTGAAAAACAGAACAAAGGTAATGCTGGTTTTAAATTATCTTATCTCTAGGTATAACATAAATACATGTATTCTGATTCAGTAGGGAAGGAATTGTGTTTTAGGATGACAGCAATTCCTTTTGGGGACTGTGTATGTGTAGCTATACTCACATTTTGGGACGCACAGGGCCATCTCAGGGAGCTCATGCAGAGAAGAGCTCACATCCAGCAAGAAACTCCTAGTTGTTTCTTTGGCCCCCAGTTAGGGGTGAGGGTGGAGGCAAAATGTGACTTGTGTAAAAGAAGATTGACCACTAAGCTGCTCTTCAAAAGTGGTAACAACTGTTACACCTTCTGAATGTGAGGTTCAGGGCTATCAGTTTTCCTTTGGACTTCCCATTGAGGGAAAATAAAAGGATTTTTCTGTCCTTCCCTCCCCAGCAGCAACTATGCAACTATGGGTACATACACCTACATGAGACTGAGATCTCATTTTCTTAATGACCTTTCCAACTTTGTTTCATTCCCTGAGCACAGGTGATCAAACACAAATCCTGAGGTAGAGGTCCCTTTCTAGCTTTGGTGATTCAAAAAGCTAGGAGTTCCAGGGAGCTGACTGCCACCAATAAATGTTTTCTGCACTTAGGTCCTTCTCCTTGGAGAAGATAACCTTTAAGAGAAGGATGACCTAATACGTGCCAGGTCAGTCAGAAGACTTGAACCGTGAGTGACTGTGGAGACAATGGAGAAGAAAGTAAAAATCTGCTTAGTAGCCTCACAAGTCCCTAGGGTGTGGTTATGTTCCAGGAGATGGTAAGGCCTTCACTAAGTCTGTTTACTATGGGGAAAAGCCAGGAGAGAAGTGATAAGGTCCTGAACCAGGGTCTGAATCTGTTTCCTGTATCTGTTTAATGGGCTCCTGGGAGTACTTGAGAACAGACTGCCTTTTGCCAGCACTTAGCACAGGACCTGGCACAGAGTAGGTGCTTAATGAAGTTTAATAAATGCTTGTTGACTGACTGATAAAGGATGTCATCAAAGAAATATTTGATAGGATAAAAAGATGGTCTGTTACTTGGGAGGAACAAGGGATTCTCCTATGGATAAACTGAATACTTCTTTGTTACCCCAGAGGTGGGCTAACTTAGATCTGCTCCAAAGAGCCAATTATTACACTTTCAGCATGAGCACCTACACCTTGGAAATCAGCAAATACTACAAAACAGGATTTGATTTTATTATTTTGTTGATTGTCTAAATCAGAGGTGTTGAATGCCTTCTCCAAAGGCCAAACCAGATTAAAATATAATTGGAAAAAATTTAACAAAATCAAAATATGATAAAACACAGATAATGTTAATATGTGGTTTTCTAAGTCAGTATCTAATGCAGAGATCTTTATGTATAGGTTGTTTGTCCCCATTTCTACTTGAATTTGACACTATTAATCTAGACTTAAGAAAGTGATGGAGAAAATGTTAATAATTAAAATCAAACTTAAAAATGTGTCATGAATACTTTCCCCTTCCAAAGAGCCATTTTTTTGCATCTCTAATTGGTAGCCCCTGGATGTCAAGAGATCTTGAGGAAGTCTTCCTGGCATGTTGTATGGACTCTCATGGCAAATTTATAGCAAAACATGGTTAAATTTCACATAGCATAGGCAAGTATGGAAAAAGTTGTTATATGCCCTATGGGAGAGAGCTCCTGGATGAACAAAACTGCTGATTCCACAGAAGTATCAGAGTAATAACCCACATTATTCTTTCATGTAAGTCTTACGTGAACTGATGCCGAGTGAAGGAAGCAGAACCAGGAGAGCATTGTACATAGTAACAGACATATTGTGTGATGACTAACTTTGATAGACTTAGCTCTTCTCAGCCATTCAAGGATCTAAGACAACTCCAAAAGTCTCATGATGGAAAACGCTGTCCACATCCAGAGAAAGAACTATGGAGTCTGAATGCAGATCGAAGCAGATTATTGGCTCTGTTTTTTTGTTGTTGTTGTTAGTTTCTTCTTTCTCACGGTTCCTCCCATTTGCTTCTAATTCTTCTTTACAACATGACTAATATGAAAATATGTTTGATACGAATGTATATGTAGAGGCTATATCAGATTGCACATTTTCTTGGGGTTAGGGGAAGAGGGAGGGAGGGAAGAAAATTTGGAACACATAATCTTAGGGAAGTGAATGTTGAAATGTTGAAAATTAAAATTTAATCAATGTTTTTAAAATGTTTTAAAAAGATAAGCAGAAGTATTATTGGTATCCCCATTTTACTGATGAAGAAATAGAGGTTCAACAAAGTTTCAGAGCTGGAACTTGAACTCCAATCTTCTGACTGCAGTGGGTTTTTCTAACTCCAAATCAGACATTCCTTCAGGTTAATCACATTGCTAAATGCACAAGAATAGATTTAATATGTGGTGCCTTGCTGAAAGGCTTTACAAAACAAATTAATTCTCAGGGAGTAGAGAAAAGAAAAATGTCTATGTATAATTACAAAGAAATCATTTCTTAGCTCATACAAATCATGATGATGGATTGAACTTTGGGGCAATGTAATAAGGCTCAGGGAATAAATTCAGGTTGACAGGTGACAACCAAAACTGATTTCTCTCCCCAAAATAAGAGTTTATTTGATGAATGAAACGATCAACCAACCAATAAGTTGCTCCATCAGTGTATTTTTGAGGTGCCTTGATTTTCTTGTTTTTTTCTACCAGTGTTCTAAAATTGCCGCAAGGTGGCAGAGGAATCCAGCACAATTATGCACGTGAGGGATAGAAGCCTCACCCAGACTCTCTAGTCTGAATATTAATTTTCCACCCATAAAACAACCACTACCTAAAATTAAATGACTTAATCGTGGCTTATTCACAGATTCACTGAAACCAATGACATAGCTACTACCTATATCTAGTATATGGGCAAAGCTGAAGCAAAAGTCCTCAAGTATCTCAACCTAAATCATCATCATGTCTCTGTTTTGCATGAGACACCTAGGCAAGTATCTGCCCAGAACTGAATCATCAGCCTCTTTTATTCAGTTTTACAAAGGAGAAATAGTCAATAGGAAAGACTCTTCCTGATGTTTCTCAGATCAGGAAGACGCTGATTTGAACATTTTTTTTTATAATCACCATCCCAGTACCATGTTTTGAAAGAAAAAAGTATTCTGTAAATTATGATTAGTTGGATTCCTTGAGTTTGAAATTATGAAAAAAAGGTAATACAATCTAATTTTAAAAACTCAAGAGCTTACAGAACAAAGTGAAGTGGAGAGATGATGATTAATCAGAGACCTGGGAATGTTTAGATGAAGATTATTGAAACCTCCAGTATTTTTAAATGTATATGTAACTGTCAAGCATGGAATACCACAGTCTTCAAAGAATTCAAGTCAAAAGGTTCCCAAAGGACAATAGAAACAAGTATGGTGGCCATGAGAAGACAAAGAATTGCATAGACAAGGGGGATAGAAAGGTCACCAAATGCAAAACTGAAAAAGAAAATAGCCTGGTCATACAGCAAAAGTTGGGTTAACCAACATCCTGTATTTCATTGGCACTTCTGTTTTAAGAGATTTACAGGAAGATTTACAAGAAATTTATAGGAATGAACCCTAATATTTTGGATGCATCCCCATCTCCTTCAAAATAGAAGATTAATAGGAGAACATAGACACGAATTGTACAATATGGAAGGGTTGCGATCTCCGTCACTGGAGGCAATATCCATGAAATCAAAGATCCATCAAAGTAGCAAAGCCTATTTTAAATGACTTTAAAATTCCAGCTTCTTTCTAGAGTACCAGTAAAGAACAAGTTCAGTCAACCAGCTTGAGTGCAAACTCTCGGAAGGCGTGGATCATTTTTTATGCTGTTTTATTTCCTAGTAGGTGCCCCATACAGAGCCTTGTGCTGTAGAACTAACTATTGAATGAGTGAATAATAACTCACATTTGTACAAGGAAGGCAAAACGCTTTCTGTACGTTACTTCATTTGACTTTTACAGCCATTCTGTGAAATAGATGCTGTTACTATTTTCATCATTTTATAGTTTAGGAAACTGAGTCAGACAAAGGTTAAGTGACCTGCCACACAGCAAACAGAGTTTGAGGTAGGATTGAAACTCGGACCTTTCTGGATTCCAAGTCCAGAATTCTATCCACTATGTGCTACCTTTTCTCAATAACAAAAGAGGTCCCAAACAGTTATTTTAATCAGGATGTTTTGAGCTTTATAAGTTAAATCTAAAAGTACCTTTGAACTAACTCCTTGAATGAGCTAAACTCTTCAATACCTTACCTCAAATATTACAAAGAAACTAAGTTTATCAATGAATTAATGACTTAATAACCCATCCAACACATTAGCGGATGGTCAGTACGGATCCCTGAGAACAAAATAAATCATTACATGGTGCCCTACCTTCTTATAATGAGACTCTCTGGTACTGAGCTGAGCGGTACTCACACTGAACTGACTTACATTGTCTAGACCTTAAGTCAACCAGCATTTGGTTTGCTGCTGGTCCTGTACCGTACCCCAATACGTCATGTACTTATTAATTCCTACATAATCCAGTTCTTGAACCTGGCATTCCCATATTACCTAATTTATCTGTCTTTAGATTAGATTTACCTATAAGGAGTTTATGGATCACTTATGACAACTAAAACGACTGTCATCAGGAATGTCACTTCAGAAGAATTCCTAAGGTAAACTTCTCTGGTCTCTTTATGAGTAATGTTACTTGACATGTATGATATGCCCCACCGGAAAGCATCTCAAAGTACTTGACAATCTCTACCAGCAGCAGATAGATGTATAACTATGTTTGAATGTGTCCATTCAGAGAGAGTACTAAATGTATTTGTTTCTCAGAGAAAACGTGTTCTTTTAATTCCAAGTCACTTCTCTAACCTTTAAATGTCTACTCGATGATTTATTAACAGCTGACAAGGGTGGGGAGGGGTGTGGTGGCAATCATTTGAAACCGTGAATCAGGCACTACAATTTGCATCTGTAGAGAGGTCCTCCTCTCTCTGGGAACTTAGAATTATGCTGTGCTAAGCAAAGATGGATATAGGTTTCTAAGAAGAAAAAAAACACACAGCTATTGTCCATTCACTTAGCAATCAAGAATTCTTCTCTATTTGTCTGCTATCTGATGCAGACAAACAGACTAAAAATATAAAGAATAAAGATGTAATCAAGGGGTGAGGTTTAGTGAATTCTGGAATGCTGACCAATGGGGTTCGAGGCATGATTTTCAAATCTGGATAAATTATAAGATTCATGTAACTAGCATTACAGGGAGCTTTGGCTGGGCTCTGTTTGGAGGTCAAGTCTCCTGTCTTCGTAGATGTAAAATAAAGCTTTTTTTTCTAAATTCAAAAAAAAAAAAGAAGAAATCTAGTTACACCTTAAGCATTAGTCTCAGCAAAGAGATCTTAGTGAACTGACAGCTTAATGTGTATCATGGACACACATAGAATTGAAATGATTGGCACTTCCTACAACTTATAGTTTTAGAGTTTCTTAGAATACTGAGACATTAAATAACTTGCCTAGGGTCACACACGCACACATATATGTATATATACATATGTGTATATATAAATATAATTATATACATGTGTATATGTATATGTGTGTATATATATATATATACATATATATGTCTCTGTGTGTATATAATTATATATATACAGGTACATAGGTTTTCTAAGTTGTGAGACCAAATCTCTATCTGCTATGTAGCTCATCATGAGCATATTTGTAGAATGAGCATAAAATATTTTAAAATAAATTACGAAACCTTTCTTCTCACTCTCTTCTTAACTATCTTCAATCTGGATCCCAACCTCATCATTTAACTGAACCTGCTCCCTCCAGAATTACCAATGATCTCATTGCTGCCAGATTGAATGGCTTTTTCTCAGTCCTCATCCTTCTTGATCTATACATAGGCTTGGACACTATTAATCACTCATTTCTTTGAGAGTTTTCTTCTCTCTTCACTCTAGGTTTTTTGTGACATTGCTTTCTTCTGGTTCTCCTCCCACTTTCTGACCACTCCTTCTGGTCTCTTTTATTGGATCTTGCTTCAGGTCACACCCACTAACCACAGGAGTTCTCCAAGACTGTCCTGGACACCCTTCTCTTCTCCTTCTATACTGTTTCACTTGGAGATCTCATCAGTTACCATGGATTCATTATCATGTCTATGCAGATGATTCTCAGATTTATTTATCTAGTCCTAATTTCTAGCAACTTCCAGGTCTCACATCTTCAAGTGCCTTTCGGACTGTCAGATTGGATGTCCCACAGATTTTTTTTTAAGCTCCACACATCCAAAATGGAATTTATTATCTTTTGCCTAAAACATTCTCTCTTCCCTTTCCTAATTTCTCTATTACTGTGGAGGGCATGACTATCCTTTCAGTCACCCAGGCTAACAACCTAGGTTTCATCCTTAACTCCTCACTGTCTCACCATCTTCATATCTAATTTGTTGCCAAGATCTGTCAATTTTATCTTCGTATATGTCCCCTTTCTCTCCTCTGACTTTTCCACTATCCTGCCCTCATCACTTCACACATGAATTTATTGTGGTAATCTTACATTTGGACTTCCTGCCTAATCCATCCTCTACTCAGCTATCAAAGTTATTTCCCTAAAACAAGGTCTGACTATGCTGCCCCATTCAACCAAGTCTTATTTGTAGATAGGGAGACTCCTTTCTCTTTCAGGATCAAATTTTAAAATTCTGTTTAGCTTTTAAAGCTTTTCATTACCAGTTCAGTCTCATCCTTCACTACCTACCATGTATTCTATGATTTGGTGACTTTATCATCCTTTCTATTTTTTGCATTTGTACTTTCACTGATTTTCCCTCCTTTCTCAAATTGTCTCCCTTCTCACCTCCACCTTCCTTGGATTCCTTCCAGTCCCACCTTCTGAACGAACACTTCCTTGTCCTCCTTAATTGTACTGCCTTCCCTCCGATATATCCTGTATGCATCCTGTTTGTATATAGTGGGTGAATGTTTTCTCTCCTCTTTCAGCTGCGAGTTCCTTGAGAACAGAGAATATTTTTCTCTTTCTTTGTACCCCCAGCATTTAGCACAGTGCCTGGGACATGGTAGGCACTAAATAAATGCTTATTGTTTTGATTTTTTTTTTAATCTTCGCTCAACAAATTTGTAACCATATTCAATGAATCTGGATTAGTCAAGCCTCTGTTTGCAAACCAACAGATCACATTTTCAATATGAAAGCTTGTCATGCAAATAGGGAAAAGAAGATCATCTTGTAGGCTTTCTTACAAATCACAACTATGATAGATCACCTTTCTTTTTCTTCTTTTTCTTTGTGGCAAATTAAAAAAGACATTTCACAGAAGTAATGGCTAGGCAGTAGTTTTTGTGATAGCGTGGCTCTGGAACCAAAGACAAAATAGGCGTTCATTGATTAGGAATGACTGAATACATTTTGATATGTGAATGTTGTAGGGTATTTATGTACTGCAAGATACAACTAATATGAGGGAAAACGAAATAAGGAAGAAGACATATGAACTGATAGAAAGTGAAGTGACAGAATCAGGAGAACAATATGTACAATGACTAAAAGAATTTAAGCAGAAAGATGAAACATATATAAGAAGAACATAAGTAGAAAAAATGAATATAATGTTGTATAATTTTAATGACCAAATTTAGCTAAGGAGAAGAGTTGAAAAATGTATCTCCCTTCTTTCATTAGTATGGGACTAGAATATTGCACATACTCTCAGACCTGGCTGATGTTTTGTTGAATTGCTTTTTTCCTCTTTCTTTTGAAAAGTTTATTATAATGGATGACTCAAAGGATGGGAATATCCCTTGAGGAAATTAATGTGATGTAAAAGCAAAAAGTATCAATTTTTAAAAAAAGAAAATACTAGCTGGAGAATGATAGATGCCAGTGAAAGTCAGATGCAAGAAGATCAGTTAGGAAGCTATTATAACAGAAGGTGTAAGAAGAAAAAAGGAAATAAACTAAGGTGGTTGCAGTGGGAAGGAAAAGGAAAGGTCAGATGCAAGAGCTATCATCGAAGCCAAAATAACCAGACTTTATGTCCACTGGATGTGTGAACTGAGGGAAAGGGAAGAGTCAAAGATGTTTCCAAGATTATGGATCTGAGGTATTGGGAGAATGGTGATGCCATTAAGAGAAATAACGAATTGGGGGAAGGTTTGAGCCTCAGTTTTACATCACAGTTGGACTTTTTTTTTATTTTAATGAGTTATCCTGGAGACATCTTGAACTCAACAAGTTCAAATAGAACCTTTACTCCCAGACTCATCTATCTTCCTGATGTTCCCATATCTATCAAGGGCAACACCATTTCTCCAGTCTCCCAGGTTCATCGTCCCTCACCCTACATTTCCAATCATTTGCCAAATCTTGCAATTTCCATTTTTGCAATATCTCTTGCATCTGACCCCTCTGTCTAATATTTCAAAAGAGTATTGGGGATGGAAGTCAGACTGCAAGTCAATGAGAAATGAGTAGGTGGCAAAGGATTAGCGATAGTAGGTATACCCTATTATTTGTAGGCCTTTGGCAATAAAGAGAAAGAGAGATTTAAGGAAAGGCTTGAAGGAGTGACAAGGTCAAAAGGCATATTTTTTTTTTCTAAGAGAGGAGATAAGGGAACATGTTAAAGGCTGATAGAAAGGACCAAGCTGAGAAAAGAAGAGACTAAAGATACTTGAAAGGGAAGTTGTTGCTAGATCAAGGGTCATGGACAAGACAGAAGGGGACAGAGTTAACTTTAGCATGAAAGAGACTCACCTTTTCCTTTGAGACTGAAATAAAGAGAACTGATGAGCATACAGAGGATTAGGAGGATGAAGGAAGGTAGCTGAGAGAATATGTGTTGGACAGCTTCAATTTTCTTAGTAAAGTAGGAGGTGGAGATCTCTCATGTGAAGATATACAAAATTTACTGAAACTTACAAGTTCATTTACTCATTTAATGAGCTACATAATTATTTTGTGTTGGTATGTGGTAATTAGGTATAAATAGTAAGCTGTTTACTTAAATCACTGTAATTAGAATTGCTTTTACATAGCCAAACCAACTTTTTTAGGTTTCCTTCCTCACTTTGTTAGTTTTCTATGATCTACAATTATTACTAAACTTGACAATTTTTTCTTATCTGACGATGTGCAATTGTTTTTATCATCATACACCTATACACACACAGAGCAAACATGAGCAACAGTCACACATTAAAAGATAAACATCCAAGATCTTTCTTCTGAACATCTAGGGATCTTTTCCCCTAATTCATGCTCCATAGTTAAGTTTCCTGTGATCTTTGTATGGGCTCTAATTCCATCAGTCTTCTCTGATTTCTGCATCCCCTTCTGTCCTAGGGGAGGATGGGAGTGTAGGAAGTGGGACAGGACAACAGTACTCCCTTCAGAGGCATACAGACAAGGGGAAGAAAGGTTATTTTAAGTGATCAGAATAGAACACAATCATGGGAAGAATGGAAGGACATATAGGATTTGTGCTCCATAGTCTTCAGCCTTTTTTTTCTCATCTCTGATATTCATGCCCTCCTCCATGACACATGCCAGAAAGAGGGGTTTTATCCTTTGGTAGCCTAGTTATAGGACACAGCAATCCTCCTTCCCTCTGGTAACAGAGGAACATGTCTATCTTCCTGCCTCTCTGATCTTGGCCTATGTATCTCTAGCTCAGTTTCTATGTCTTTTCCTTCACTTCCCCTTTTACTCTGTCTCTCTCTTTGTCTAACTCTTGTCTCCTCTGTCACTTTCATTCTTTTCTCTCCCTCTTATTAATTTTCACTATTTCAATTATTTCTCTTTCACCTCTTTCACACTTTCTATCATCCTCTTTCTCACTTTCAATCTTTTTTCATTCTCTTCTCTTATTCTTTCCTTTTTCTTGTCCTTTTATCTTTCCTTCTACTTCTCTTTGTCTGTCTCTCTGTCTGTCTTTCTTCTTATAGCAAGGTATAACAAATTGCATCCTGTTCTCAGCAATATCAGTGTAACCAGTTAGGTCCTGATTAATATGGATAATGAATTGCACCTGGCATAGTGTACCAGGTACCAGAGAATACCAGACATGGAGTCTGGAAGATTTTAGTTCAAATCCCATCTCTAATACTTCACTTAGTAACTATGCAAACTTGGGCCAGTCATTAATCTCTTTGAACTTCAGTTTCTTCATCTGTTGCTGTGGAGATCAATTGAGGTAAAGTATTGTGTGAATGTTAAAGCCCTCTATGGACACCAGCTATTATTATTAAGAATTATATTTTCAATTTAAAAGAGCAACTTTTGATAATTTTATATGTTTGTGATTAGGAGAAAACTTATGCTCCTATTAAGTGCTCATTATTAATTCATTATTAAGTGCTGGACAGGAAGTCACAAAGATTCGAATTTAAATCCTGACTCAGATACTCACAAGTTAAGTGACCTTGGGCAAGTCGCTTAACTTGTCTCAGCCACAGTTTCCTCATCAATAAAATTAGCGAGTTGGACTTGATGGCTTTTACGATCCCTTTATAGCTCTATATTTGATTCTATAATCTCTCGTCTTCACTGTGTGATTCAGCTTTCCATAGCATTCCTTACTTTGAAAGATTCTGAGAGCTACTGGCTGAGAATTGCATCCCAAAGCCTCTTCCTGGAACAAGCCATTAATAACTCAAACACTGATAGAAATTCTTTTACAATGCCCTCATTGCTGTCACCAAGACCAAAATTCCCAGACTCATCACTGTGAACAACAAACCACAGCACAATCACAATGGCCAGCAGTGAGCCAAGTTGGTCCCAAGACAGCTGAAGTGACTTTAAGTATTGGCCATCATCTGCTTATTCCATCCAAAATGCCACAACCCTAGAGAATGAGAGAAAATATTGTGTGTGCAGAGAAAAATGTAACTCTAGGAACCAGAGAGAAAACAAGTAACCATCACAAGTAACTCACTTAAATCATTTACTTAGAACCTACTAAACTGTACTTCAAGAAGAGGATTCAATTAAAACCAGAGTAAACCAAAGGTTTTCCCCCACAGAATTACTGAATGGTGATGAAATTTTTAGAAGACCAATGTCTCTTCAAGAAATAAAGTTAAATTAGATGTTGGCTTTGCTTCAGCCTAGAATAATGACAACTCCCCCTAAGCAAGCCAACCCCTCCAATGGAAATGAACACATTGTAAACCTTTCCTTGGTCCTCTGGTTATAGATGACCATTCTTTCTACTTGAGCAGCTTCTGAGACTTATTTCAGATTTTCTTATGATGGATCTAATACTACCAACAGATGCCTGTTTACTACAACAGCAGAAGCACCCATTTGTATAATGCTTTAAAGTTTATAAAGCTTATTACTGTAGTTATCCCTTCCTTGTCATGACTTTCCCCATTGTGGTTTCAATATATCACAGGTTGGCATAAGAAATTAAATGGGAATTTTGAGGGAGTTTTGCAGAAGCTATAGATGACACTCCAAGGCCTGCAGATAATACAGAAAAAGTTTAGAAACTCAGAAACGAATAAAACATATGCGTAATACCATATGATATCAACATATTTTTTTCTTTTAATACTATAATAATCCAGACTTCTTCTCTGCATGGAGGGCTGAAAAGTCATACACAGACTTTCCAGATGGTAGAGAGGGGATTGAGGGGTGGTGGTGCATGGCACCCGTCCCTACATTGATGTGGAAGGGATAACTGTACCATGGAAGGTAAGAACTACAGGTGTTAATTATGCCCCTAGTACATTCTGTTAGAGTGTACCTCCATGAGAATAGGGATTGTCTCATTCTTTGTATTTGTATCCTTATTATCTGGCACACAGCAGAAGCTTGTTGATTAATTGATGTAGAAATCAAAATCTAAAGAGATAAAGTATCTTACATAAGGGCCCATAGTTTGTAAGTAGAAGAATATATATATCTCAGCTCCCAGGTCAGCAGTCTTCCAAAAAGAAAAGGGCACACAATTCCTTGGTTGCCATTAGCCAACAGAACAGGTAAATCTAGATGAATGACAATAGAAGCTATTTTGAAATGTCATAGCAATACATGCCAACTCTATCTGGGAAGATCACAACTTTAGAGGAGGCTTCAATTGATGCCAATTCTCTCTGGGCACTCCTTGCTTTGCCCGTTGAATAAAAGCTAAAGTTGTATCTTATAATTTATTTCATATACAACTAGAAGTAAATTTTTATATTTTGGAAAAATCTCTTGTTTTGCCATGGTTGAAAACTGTCTAGACAATTAGTAGTAGATTACTTATTATTTATAAAAGATGTAAGATGATAAAAAGCTGATTAAATCCAAATAATTTAAGAGGTGGAGAAAGATCGCAAGATGACTCATCCTTTTAAAAATGTCTGCAGATCAGAGAGCAGCCATACAAGCCATTTGTCATGGAACGCCATAAACAGAGTCAGCTAAGAAAAGTATATATTTTCTAACCCAGGAGTTGGGTCAACAACTAAGAGTTCATCGTGTGCCAAGCACTGGTGATACCAAGAAAGGGGAAAAAAAAACCAGTCTCTGCCCTTAGGGAACTCTAGTAGAGGAGACAATTTGTACTATGTACAAAAGAATGAAAATACTTAACAAATACATTTCTGCGCAGCATAGACAACCATCACAAAAAGAAAATTATGACATACTCTGGTAGCTTACCAAGGATCTGTTGAATAGATCTGTGCCAATTAAATGGAGACCACCAAAAAAGAGACCATCAGATATTTGTTTGTTCGTTTTTCCTTTTGGGCTATCTCAGTCACAAGATGGTAACTATAGACAAATTAAAAAGTAAAGTAAGAAAGACTTTAGTAAATGATTTTGTTTGCCTTGGGCAATTCAGTTCTCAGTATAATAACTTCATATTCTATTATCTTGACTAATTGTTGATTAAAAACCCAGTCCGTCTTTTTGGAAAGAATTTTTCCTAGTTGCCTAACATTATCTTATCCAGAGCTTCATCTACATTTAATTAAATATTTAACTAAATCTGGGGATCTCATTAGTCTGGAACTCTCTTTGCCAATGCAAAATATAACTCTTTCAAGCCATCTCATTCTATTAAACTTCTTGATCTGCAAGAGAGAAATAATTCTGGTTGTTAATCCATATAGAAGTAATTTCATTCACTCACTCTGACTTCCTCATTATTCCCTTTTCCATACATATTTGTCCCTTTTATTACAGAACCCAGGGTTGACTGGTTTCTGGATATTGTAATCATATGTGTTACTATTGTAATACCATAAAAAAATAATTAAATCTGAGATTAGAAAGAGTTATTAGAGGTCTAATCCAACTTTCTGCCTACTGTGACACACAACAAAGAAACATGCCACAGCACATAAAACGTTGGTCCTAGATTCAAGGAGAGCTAGGTTCAAATTCTGTCTTAATCACTTACAAACCATGTGACTATGTGCAAATCACTTAATTTCTCTGAGTCTCAGTTTTTTCATATATAAAATAGAGAAAATAACAGGTGTCATATCTATCTTGCAAGACTTGTGAGGCTAGCCTTGTGAGATGAATATGACAGGTATTACTATAATGAGGTAATATATATATAAAGTACTTTACAAGTCTTAAAAGTGCTATGTAAATGTTAGTTGTTATCATGAAGGCAAGAATTCCTTCTGCAGAATCCCTGAGAGATGGTCATCCACCCTCTCTGTGCCATACTTGTTATTTTGATTATCTTGCTAGGTTACTCTAGGTGCATATGTATATGAATTCTCTTTTTAGTTTTTATTTAAACAAAATGAGCAGCAGGAGCAATATGGGAGAGTCCATGAAGGGAGACTCCATAATACCAGGGAGAATGTGTAAAAATAATTGCCAAGGTTTCATGAGTATTTTGAAGTCCTAGAATTGGGGAGAGACCCTAGAATTTGGGGAGGAAGAAAGAAATCACACCCAAAGTCAAGGCCATTCATAAAGAAGGGTTGGTAACCACAGCATAGACCCAATCTCTGAAGTGTCCACAAAGGACAGAGGTTATGACCACTCATGTATCTGCCTCTTTTAGTTTTTTCTTCTTTCTCTTAGAAGATAGCCTGGGTATAGTTCCTTCTCTCCTGGGATTCTGGCTGTGGAATCATGTACCTTACTTCCACCAACTTCAGCAGCAAAGAAGTCATCAGTGTCTAAAATAGTTATACCCTTTGATCCAGAGATCTCACTAGTGATTATATATACATAAATGAGTGAATAAAAAGGTACTTACTTTTTGTCAGGCATTGTGCTAAGTTCTAGGGATACAAATACAAGATTTAAATGATTCCTGCCCTCAGGAGGCTATATTCTAACAAGAGGTAATAACACATGTACGAAAGTATTGACCAAGGGAGTTTTGGTCTATGGAGTCATGGAGTTGGAGAGTTGATCCATAAGGCAATCAACTGACACACACTTTCCAAAAACTGTACAGAAATGGAGTAGGAAGGAAATACAAGGTGTGTATGTATTGGAAAGATTTACCCCAAGAAAATGAAATAAAAAAAAAAAAGCCAGGAACATCGAATATAAGCCAGTATGTTCATAGCAATGTGTGTGTGTGTGTGTGTGTGTGTGTGTGTGTGTGTGTGTGGTAGTAAAACACCAGAAACAAAGCAGGTTTGTTAGGGATAAGATTAGGGAAATTATAATAAATAAGTTATGGAAAGGACTGAACAAATTGTGGCATATAAATGTAATAGAATACCATTGAGCAGTAAGAGCTAACAAATATGAGAGTAATAGTCTGTCTTGTTGAGAGAGAAGTTTAGAAAGGGCAAAAGCAGATATTGACATATAAAGGGGAAGCTCTCTCAGATGAAGAAGAAAACTTCCATACTTAGGAAAAGGTTGAAGGCTTGAATAGTTCAACTGCATGTGGAAAGGCCAGTGAGACAATGAACTTGCATTTAGGGAACAGACTGTATCCCGTACCTTTGTCCCTAACCACTCATCAATGTAAGATTCCAACAGTTTAGGAAATGTAACCAACTGAATCAGGACTGATCATCATTAACACGGGCAGAGTCCATTGCTCTGAACTTGGAAGGACTGTTGAACAGGAGAGGCTAGAGCTGATGCTTTATAAATAGTATCTCATTTATCCTCACAATCACATTGCAAGGCAAATATCCTTATTTTACAGTTGAGGAAACTGTCTAGGTAGACAGAGGTTTAGTAACTTGCCCAGAGTCACACAGTTAGTAAGTGTCTGAGGCCATATTTGAACTCCAAGTCCAATTCTCTATCCACTGTGCCACCTAGCTGCTTCCACAGCTCTCTGAAAGAGGTTATGAAAGGTTAGACTAATCCAAAGTCATTGCTTTAGCTGAAAGAGAGCAGTATCAGTCTGATTGAATATTGTAGAATACTGTAAGAATACTGCAACACTTTAGCTGAAAAGTGTACAGTATCATCCAACTAAGAAGTGGTCCCTCAAAAGCGTAACTTAGGGAGTTTAGCAAATCAATCCAAACAGTAGAGATATCATGCCCTCGAAAGAACACAGCTCCTCATTCAGCTCAATAGCTGCTGCCTGGCTCACTCTAATAACAGTATAGCATCTGAGTGACCTACAGTCCAGAGGGGAGCCCAACAAGCAACCAAGCAACCAACTTGAGCCAACAACAATACACCTGGATGGTTAACATCCCATGGCCTACAAGGAGCTAACCCAACAGAATTAATTCATCTATCACTGAAACCATACCCTACAGTAAACATCATGAGGACCTTCCAGAAAAAGAAAGAACATTGAGGCTTTGCAGTTCTGGAGTTGTGAGTTACCTAAGTCACATGTGTCCTTCCATGAATGTGCCTCACTACCATTGTACTATAAGCTGGTGTCCAGTCTTTGCCGCAAGGATTCTGCATGTATTTACAGAAGTATGAGTAAATTTGAATAAATGCCTTAACTAAAGAACTGATTGAATCTACTGACTGATTATTAAGGAGACACACACTAAAGGGAATTTGTGAGTCAAGAGGTTAGCCTAACCCTCAGAACCTTGGAAGTAGTAGCAGTCACTCTACTGGGGAAACAGCCCACTGTGGCCAATGAGGTTAGGACATTGAGCCCAGAGGGGCTACACAAAGAATTCAGAGAAATACATGAATGAACTGATGGAGAAAAATCTGTATGATACCCACAATAATATGATATAAATTAAAAATATTAAAAGGAAATCAGATTCTGAGTAACTGTAAAATCCATCCTGGTCCCAGTGAACAGAGAATGAAATATACTACCCTCCTCTTTGCAAAGAGATAGATGATAGGAGTAGAATGTCACCCACATTGTCAGATGCATTTATTTAATTTATTTTTGTTTAACTCTTATTCTTTGTTATGAGAGGGTTCTACTCCAAGGGAGTATACCAAAAAAATGGTAACATTGTAAAAATAAAAGCTCATGAAGAAGAAAACAAAGGAAGAAGGAAGAGGAAGAAAAGAAGAAGGGAGAAAGTCTCCAATGAATTAAAATCCAAATATATGTTTGCTACTTTAAAAAGTCATAAGGCCCGTGGCTAAGAGGTCAATGCATACACTGGCCCAAGTGAGTCACAACATTTTTGAATTATGAGAACTTCAGAATATTGTAGGGGTACTCACATAATAATAGCTGGATAAGAAAATATATGATGACTACAAGCTACTATGATATCAAAAAATAACTTTTTTAAATTTTATAAAGAGCATCCACATAAAAATTTTTAATTAGTAATATATCTAGGTAAGAGACATACATTTTTAGCATAATAACAATAGCTTATATTTATATAATGATTTAGGTCATCAATTTAGGACATCAATGTCTTCCAAACATTTCCTGATTTGAGCCTCATAACAACCTACAACATTGGTGCTATCTTTTATGGATGTGGAACTGAGGGTCAGAGGGATTTCAGAGACTTGTTTACATTAGGAACACAACTGGCATTTACCTGGAGCAAGATTTGAACTCAAATTTTCCTGATTCCTTTACACTATGGAATATAATCTCCATTGTATGTTTTTTACATTGAATCACACTGCATATTGAATTAGAATGAAACAGAAATCACAGTAACAATGCTCAGTGAACAATGACGTTCAGAGAGTTCTTGAAATTCCTTGAGTCCTGAGTGTACATATTGAAAACCACTGTACTAGCTTGAAGGTTTCCAGGTTCACAGGATAACTTGTTCTACATCCTTATGCAAGTCAACCATGTCACAGGGGAGAAGCACAGTGGAAAGAGTGACGGATTTAGATCCAGAAGACATAGATATGAATTAGAGCTCTACACACAATGCTTGAGTGATCTAGCACAAGTCACTTCTCCCTGAGTCTTAGTTTCTTCATCTGTAAAATGAGGGAGTTGGACCAGATTTCAAAGGTTTCCTCAAGTATATAACCTATATTAAATGTGAGGAATGCAGGAGTGGTTCAATGTTAGGGAAACTATTCTATTAAAACAATAGCAAGCATGGGGATAAATGGAGCTTTCCTTAGCCTTCCTTTCTCACATGGTATATACCAAGATATGGTCAAAATGGGTACATGATTTAGACATAAAGGGGGATATCACAAGCAAATTAAGAGAACATGGAATAGTTTGCCTGTCAGATCTATAGAAAAGGGAAGAATTTATGACCAAACAAGAGGTAGAGAGAATTATGAGATATAAAATGGATGATTTGGTTACATTAAATTTAAAAAGTTTTGTACAAACAAAGTCAATGCAGCCAAGATAAGAGGAAAAGAAGAAAATTGGGGGGGGTGGTGAGGAGGAGAGGAGAAATTTTAAAGCAGATGTCTGACAAAGGCCTCATTTCTCAAATATATGGGAAATCAAGTCAAATTGACAAGAATATACATCATTCTCCAATTGATAAATGGTCAAAGGATATGAATAGGCAGTTTTCAGATGAAGAAATTAAAGCTTTCTATAGTCAAATGAAAAAATGCTCTAAATCACTAGTGATTAAAGAAATGCACATTAAAATAATTCTGAAGTTCCACTTTACAATTATTTGATTGACTAATAGGAGAGATAATGATAAATTTTGAAGAGGATATGGGAAAACTGGAACACTAATACATAGTTGTGAACTGATCCAACCATTCTGGAGATCAATTTGAAACTACAGCCAAACAGCTGTAAATCAGTGCATACCCTTTGACCCAGAAATACCACATTAGGTCTGTATTCCAAATACATACACACACAAGAATGACTATCCACCTCCAGAGGAAGAATTGATGGAATCTGAATACAGATTGAAGCATACATTTTTTTTTGCTTTCTTTGTTTTTGTCGAGTCATTTGTTGGTTTTGTTTTGGTCTGTGTTTTCTTTTACAACATGACTAATATAGAAATACGTTTTATATGATTGCACATGCATAATCTATCTCTAGTTGCTTGCTTGCTTCCTCAATGAGGGGGAGCAGAAAAGAGAGAAAGAGAATTTGTAATGCAAATTTTTTAAAAAACAGATGTCAAAATTGCTTTTACATATAACTGGAAAAAATAAAATATTAAAAAACTCTTTAAGTAGAAAACAATGCAGAATATGAAGAAGACACAAAAATAAATGAGAAAAGTTCTCTGCCCTCAAAGAGCTTCCAATTCAATAAGCTTGCTTTGTCTTTATAACTTGGAGTTGCCAGAGTGGAGTTCCTGGGTGGAGCAGTTAGTTTCTTTCTGAATTTGTTGGCATCTTTTCACACCTGAATATTTTCCAAGTATCTCCACCTACACACACATAATTTGATATTATCATCAAATGGAGATTATTTTGAAAATAGTCTTTACTATGATTCTTTTCTTATGAATCAAACAAAGCAAGAATGCAGATGATTTCCTAAAACCTATTTTTATTTCAGTTCTTATAGGTACTGTTTGGTCTGTGACATAATGAGGCTACAAACCTTGTTTCTTGTACTCTTTAGTTGAATTCCTATGGGTTATAGACAAATATTAATATGTAGCATGAAAAAAACTGAAATCAAAGCTAGGCAAGTTTATTAAGGGTATGAGTAATGGACAAGTTGGAACAGATATTTCATTGAGTAGTGAAGGAACTGTTGTCAAAGTAATACTTCAAATAGAGCCCTGGGAGAAGAGGCAGAAAGGGATCTGAACTCTCCAGTGTTCCTCTGCAAAGTGGGACTGGGCTTTGCAAATACATGAGTCCAAAGATGGGTTTTTACTATATAATAGCACATTGAACAAGAGAGGAAAACCATAGACTTCACCTACAACTCAGTTCTAAAGGGGAGAGAAAGGATATTTTCAAGTTTGTGTGGCTAACACAAAGATTTGATTTCAAGCAACATTTAAGTGCTTACTTGAAGGAGATATTTTAACAAGAGGAAGGTCTTAAATAGACAGCTAGATGGTTCAGTGGATAGGACATTGGACCTAGATTCAGAGAGACCAGAGTTCAAAATCAGCCTCAGACAGGTACTAGCTATGAAATTCTGGATAAGTCATTGAACCACTGCCAACCTTAGTTTTCTCAACTATAAAATGGGCATAATGATAGCACCTACCTTCCAGGGATGTTGTGAGGATAGAATAATATAATATTTGAAAAGCACTTGGCAATCAAAATGGTCATCATTAATCTATTCTTGATCACTGATTCCTGACATAACTATGAGGACTTCTCACATGGTGGATAAGACAGCAATACAATTTAGTAAATTAAACAACTGGAAAGAAAACAGATGATAGGATAGTTCAATAAAATATCTAGGAGAAAATATACTTCAGTATGAAACTCTTCTTATGAAGTCACCTGAAGTTGGGAGAAATCAACGCATCTCTTGGGATTACCAAATCACAGGACAATAGATTTAGGGAAAGTTGGAAGAAACCTCAAAGGTTTTGAACTCAAGATTCTTCATTTTAAAGATGTGGAAATTGAGGCTTAGGGAGATTAAGTGACTTGCCTAATGTTATATATGGTTACTTTGCATCAGAGATGGGCTTTGAACTCAGATCAAGAGTATGCTGGAACCAGCTGAAATTGGCTTTGAAGAGACTGTTCAGTTTTTAGTGTGAGTATTTACACCTGGGAAATCAATACAAGCTACAAAATGGGGCTTGATTGTTGTTTCATTGATTGTTTAGATTTAAGGAAGTGATGAAGAAAATGTTAATAACTCACATTAAACACAAGAAAGTCTGGGGCTAAACATTTACCCACACACTGTTAACACAGCTACTCTGACCCTAAGCGTCTGTTTTCTGTCACTATCCTACTTCTCATTCCTTCAGTTTCAGAGTCACATGACTTCAGAACTCTCCATAGACTCTCTTTTTCTTTCCTTCATTCTTTCTTTCCTTCTTCCTTCCTTTCCTTTTTCTTTCTTTTTTCTTCCTTCCTTCCTACCTTCCTTCCTTTGTTTCTTTCTTTCTTTCCTTCTTTCTTCCTTTCTTTCCCTAGAACAAGGGATTATTGATTCAGATCTGAAAGAAACCCAAGTTCATTTAATATGACTCTCCTTCCCATTTTATAGATGATGAAATTTGGAGATTTTAAAACATCTTTGTCACATTCAGTCTTCTTGTAGTAATAACATTAGAGTCTTTATATTAAACTACTAGAAATCAGCATAGCATTGACCTATCTTAGACCCTGCCCGAAGTGAGACAATTGCTAGAAGCAACAGAGAGACTGAAAGTAATGGTCATATGATGCATATCTCAGGAACTGGAGATAAGCAAATGATGTCTTGATTTTTGAAAATGAAAAAAAAGATGACTATTTCAAATTATAGAGTAGCATGGTTGATGTGTATTTGTGATAAAAATTATATAGCACATATTTAAAGAGATAGTTTATGAGCACTTAGAAAAAAACGTGATTACCAAGAGCCAGTATGGGTTCATTAACAATAATTCATGCCAGCATAACTTTGTTTCCTTTTTTTATAATGTCATTATATTATAAAACTGTGAAATACCAAGGGCAAGGTATATACATGGATTTTTATCTAGTCATTTGACCAGCCTTTCACAATATCCTAGTGAACAAGATAAGGGAGATGTGGACTAGATTAGGGCTTCTTAAATTTTTTCATAGTCACAACTCCTTCTCACATTTTGGCAGTGTTTATTGGTGTTACATGGCCTGAGGGAATGCACAGTACAAAGTGCATGCTTTGTGTTTAGAACCAAGGTTTCAGTGAAGTTGCACAATGCAATATGAGCAAGCATTCTCAGAAACACCTCAGATTCTTCACGCATTTGATTTTTAACTAATTTTTGGTCACCGTGCAATCAGAGAATTTTAATATTGCCAAATTTTTCACAATCTTCTATGGGGTCCCAGCCCAGTTTTCTTGTTTAGTCATTTCAGTTACATCTAACTGTAATCTCATTTGAAGTTTTCTTGGTGAAGATATTAGAATAGTTTGCATTTCCTTCTTCAGCACATTTAACAGACGAGGATGGTTAAGTCACTAGTCCAGGGTCATACAGCTAAGGTCTGATGCCAAATCTGAACTCAGGTCTTCCTGACTCCAGGCCTAGTGCTTCATCCATTGTGCCACCTGGTAGATTCAGAATTGGATGCCCAATTAGAACTAAAGAGAGAGGGTTAATAGATTACTACCAAGTTTGAAGTGGATTATGATATTCCTATCAATTAGAGTTAGGGACAAGACCTGTGATTTTATTAATATAAAGAATTCTCAGGTGAATTAAGTCTCTCTGCCAATTCAGGTTGGCATCTTGTCTATAACTTACAATCTTAAAATTGTCTAGAACATTGAGAGAAGTGACTTGCCCAAGGTCACATAGTCACTGCATGTCAAAGGCAGAACTTGAACTCAAGTTTTCCAGGTTTCAGGGACAGAGTGCTATCCACTATACAACCATGCCTATCTTTATCAGTTATTTGAATTAAATTCCATTTAATAAACATTCATTAAGCCTACTCTGCAGCTCACTGTGTAGATGGTATGTATATCAAATTGTCAAATGACACAAAATTGGGAAAGATGGTTAAACTATTGGATAGCAGAATTGAGATCCAAAAAATATTTTGAGAGGATGGAAGAATGGGTTGTAGTTAAGAAGACAAAATTTAATAGGGATTAATTTAAAGTCATACACAATTTCAAAAATTAAGTTGTACAGCTACAAGATAGGGGAATTATGACTGGAAAGCAGTTAATGTAAAAAAGAATGTATAGGTATTCTGGCAGACTGTGAGTAAACTCAACAATAATCATATATATGGTTCAGTTCTGAGCAAACCATTTCAGAAGGGACAGTGACAAGCAAGAGTTTTACCAGACTGGACTGAATGGGATAGTAAGAGGAACCAACACCATGCCATATAAGGACCAGCTAAAGGAAATAAGAAGAGAATATTTAGGAGAAGGATATGAAGGGAACCAGATTTGCCCTGCTTGGCCCAAAAAAACAGAATAAGGACCAGTGAGTTGAAGTTAGAGGGAGATAGATGTTGGGCTTGGAGATCTCATATACTCAAATATACAATTGTGTCTGTGAACTTATTGATGTGGATATTCTTTCTAATAATACAGATAGAAGCCTATGTAGACATGACAATCCTATTTAACTCTTATTTATGTCCTCTCATGAGTTTCCCACAAGGGGTCCACCCAATGTATCAGGGGCCTTCTTTGTTTTCTCTTGACATTATGAAGAAGAACATGGACCATCCATGTCCAATGATCATCCCTCTCTATGTTCATATTATCTTTATTTCTTAGAAGATGTCTTTTATTTTGGTTCTTCCTTATGGTTCCATTTTTCTTATGCATTTCAGCCTGGTCACATGAACCTTCTGCTTCTCCATTTTTCCTCTGAGTATATTCAGTGACTAAATATGATATAATAAAATATTGATTATTTAAAAGATGACTTGGGAGAAACATAAAATATTTTAGGGCATATACAAGTTTTGTCTTCATTGTGATTGGAGAATTATATCATGTGAGCTATTCAGTCCAACTCAACATAATTCTATTAAAAATACCTGCTATATGTGCTAGGTGTTGGGTAGATGAATGGTAAAACAAGACAAACCTTCAGGGACAGCATATACACAGAAAGCTGCTGACTTTTGATCCTTACCATGGAAAAGATCCAAATGAAGTGCTGTAGGAATGTTCGAGGAGACACAGAACTCTTTTGGTGTGAGGGCACTGATGAGTCAGGGTATATTCCTAGAGAACATGATACCTGACCTGAATCCTGAAGAAAGGGAAGGATTTTGACAGAAATGATGGAGGACTGTGGTCTAAATATGGCTAATATATCTAAGGACATACTGAGAGGAAGGAAATATCACCAATTTGGGGAACAGTTAATAGTCTGGTGTGGAAGAACATAATAGATATAAAAAGACACAGAATGAAAGCTAGAAAAGTAATTGCTAGGAATACATGTTATACTGTGAAGCATTTAAGTTAAAAATAACGTTATTTTTTGGTATTATTTTATTCAGGAGAACTGATTTCAAGTTTTGCAGAGCAGCTAGTCTTTGAATTGCCTCTCTTGATGCTGCCATTCTGTCTTTCATAACTGCACACAAACTGTATTTCACACTAGATCCAAGCTGTTTTCATTGTGCTGGACTTCATGTAGTTGTAAACACTAGATGTCACTATTGAGCAAAACCGGCTGAGCACACCCTCTTTGTTTACTCCCATCTCCCAACGGGGTGGAAAAGGGGGAGGAAAAAATTTTTCCCAGACCCCACCTTTCTCCTCCCATAGGGTGGTTCCGTCTAGTTCTGCTCTGTCCTCCACCCTTCCTTTTTCACCTGGAGGCTGGAATCTAGCCTGAGGCTTGCATAAATGAGTCACACCTGGTTACACAACCACACTGACTGCCAGAATTTGCCATATTGTAATTTTTCAGGTTTCTTTCTCTCTCTCTGTTTTTCTAATATCTATCTTCAAAATTATAATTTATGTTAATGTTTATTTTATTCCTTGAGCTCTTTTGTACACCTTCTGTCACTTTAACCTATTGCTTTCACCCTCAGCTGTTGATTGAGGGTGTCTAAAATTTCTGCTATGCTTTTGTTTTCTAAATTTCATTCCACACGTTTCTTTTTTCTTGCCTTTAATCAAATCATATGGCATTCAAATATTTAACTGCACGTAAACTCTTACGATTGATGGCTTCTCTCAGCGTATTTCTGAAGGTCTTCCATGGCTTTCTGAAATGACATCTGCTCTGCTGGTATTTGATTCCTGTCCTTCAGGGGATATTACCTTTCCTCCTATTCTATCATCATTAATGTTGTTAAAAACCATTATCATTATTAGGAAGACACTGACTGGGAATCAGTTCTTCTAACTTTTGGTGACATATAAATGGGTTGCTCTAATAGTCTGGATTTGCCTCAGTTGGCCAAGAAATTGCTATATTTATTCCCCATACTTCATAAAACCTCATCACTTTTGAAAAATTGGATAATATATTTAGAGTTGGAGGGGACCTCAAAGACCAGCTGGTGCCATTTTATAGATGAGGATACAAGTTCACTCAAGAAATACTAATCACAGTTGGGATATGAACCCAGGTCTTCTGTGCCACACTGCCTCACTACCACTGTCAGCTGTCTCACTACAATCCACACACTAGCCCAGACATTTGCCATGGCAAAGGGTCTAATCTTGAGTTTCTAATGGCTAAATTCTCTTATAGAAGACAACAGGACAAATGTAATCCAGCTCTCATTTAGACCTTTTGAGATCTTTGCAGATCTATACATCACAGTGCATAAGCTAAATAAGTATTAATTGCTTGATTTTTTTTCCTCTGAAGCATGTCTAAAGATTTGCATTATGGAACAATGCCATAGAGTGAGAGAAGAATGGTGTAGAGATGGAGAGCTAGACCTGGAGTCAAGAAAACCTAGGTTTAAGTTCCCCCTTTTACAGTTACCCTTAGTTAAATTACTCAGCCTTGCCCTAGGCTACTGTCTAAGACTTTAAGTAGCTGACCAGGTGCTGATCTGCACCAATCATAGAACTATAGATTTAAAACTCGGAGGATATAGAGGTCATTGAGTTCCATCTCCTCATCATACAGATGAGGAAATTGAGACTCATAACATTTAAGTGATTTGCCCAAAATTAGACAACTAGTCAGTTTGTGAGACAGAGTTTGAACATTACTTCCTTATTCCAAGGTCAACACTCACTCTGTACTTTTTTTTTATTATTATTTTTTTTACCAATTACATGTGAAAACAATTTTTATCACTTATCATTCTCTTCTTCCTTTCCCTCCCCTCTCCCTGAGAAAGCAATTTGATATGGGTTATACTTGTGCAGTCATGCAAAACACATTTCTATATTAGTCATGTTGTAAAAGAGAATACAGAACACACAAAAAAACCAACAACCCAAGAAAAACAAAGATGTTTAAAAGGTATGCTTTAATCTGTATTAGGATTCCATCAGTTCTTTTTCTGGAAGTAGATAGCATTTTTCATCATGAGTTTATCCATCCATTCTTGAGTATCATACAATATTGCTATTACTAGGTACAATATTCTCCTGGTGATGCTCACTTCCCTTTACATTAATTCGTATAAGTCTGTCCAGCTCTTTCTGCAAGCCTCCTGCTCATCATTTCTTATAGCACAGTAGTGTTATAGCACAATCCATTATAATTATATATCACAACTTGTTCAGTCATTTTCCAATTGATGGGTATCCCTTCATTTTCCAATTCTTTGCCACCACTAAAAGATTTACCATAAATATCTTCATAC
Organism: Potorous gilbertii; assembly: GCA_028658325.1. NCBI lineage: Eukaryota > Metazoa > Chordata > Mammalia > Diprotodontia > Potoroidae > Potorous > Potorous gilbertii. The sequence continues at coordinate 83,772 of JAQQSK010002840.1, read as the reverse complement.
AAAAATGTCCTTTTCTTTTGTTTTTTTATCTCTCTAGGATACAGACCTAGTAGTGGCATTTCTGGGTCAAAGGGTATGCACAGATTTATAGGCATAGTGCCAGACTGATCTCTAGAATGGTTGGTTCAGTTCACAACTCCACCAACAATGCATTAGTGTCCCAATTTTCCCACATTCCCTCCAACATTTATCATTCTCCTTTTTTTTCACATTAGCCAATCCAACAGATGGGAGGTGGTAGCTGAGAGTTTTTGTTTTGTTTTAATGTGCATTTCTGTACTCAATAATGTTTTAGAGCATTTTTTCATGTGACTATAAGTAGCTTTGATATCATTTGAAAACTGCTTATATATATATATATATATATATCCTTTGATCATTTTTCATTTGGGGAAATTCTTTTTTCATTTTCACATTAGTCATGTTGTACAGAAGAATTAGAATCAATGGGAAAAACCACAAGAAAGAAGAAACAAAACAAAAAAGAAAGAGCAAAAAATGCTTCAATCTGCATTCAGACTCCATAGTTCTTTCTCTGGATGTGGATAGCAAAGTCTTAGATCCTTGCATTGCTGAGAAGAGCCAAGTCTCTCAAAGCTGGCCATTACACAATGTTGCTGTTACCATCTACAATGTTCTTCTGGTTCTGCTCACTTCACTCAGCATCAGTTCATGTAAGTCTTTTCATTTCATCATTTCTTTTAGTACTAGAGTATCCCATTCCATTCCATTTACATACCACAACTTGTTCAGCATTCTCCAGTTGATGGGCATCCCCTCAATTTCCAACTCTTGGACAGCACAAAAAGAGTGCTATAAATATTTTTGTACATGTGGTCCTTTTCCCCATTTTTATGATTTCTTTGGGATATAGAACTTGAAGTGGTTTTTTAAAATAGGAATTGATGCTGTATTTTATCAAAAGATTTTAAGCATCTATTGGGATAATCATATGATTTCTGTTGTATTTGTTATTTATATGTTGATGTTATTGATTATGCTGATAGTTTTCCTAATGTTGAATCACTCCTGCATTCCTGATAAAAATTTCACGTAGCCATAGTGTGTGATTTTTGTAATATATTGCTGTATGTCTTTACTAGTATTTTACGTAAAAATTTAGCATCAATATTCATTCTCTGTTTTTGCCCTCCCTGATTTAGGTATTAGCCTCATACTTGTGTTATAAAAGAAATTTAAAAAGGACTTAGTATTAGAATTAATTGATTTTTTTTTTTTAGGGAATTCATTGATCACTTGTTCAATTTCTTTTTCTGAGATAGGATTATTTAAGTATTCTACTTCCTCTTCTGTCAATCTGGACAATTTATATTTTTGTCAATATTTATCTGTTTCTCTGAAAATGGAAGGTTTATTGACATATAATTGGGCAAAATATCTTTTAATTGTTTTAATTTCAACTTTATTGGTGGTAAATGTATTCTTTTTATTTGTGATACTGGTAATTTGGTTTTCTTCTTTCTTTTTGAAAAAATGAAATGGTTTTTCTATTTTATTGTTTCTTTCATAAGCTAGCTTTTTTATTATTAGTTTTACTTTATTAGTTCAATGGTTAGCTTACTTTCAATTTAACTAATCTCTCCTTTGATTTTCAGGATTTCCAATGTAGTGTTTAACTGGGAATTTTTAATTTATTTTTTTCTAGTTTTTTTTTTTTTACTTGTATGCACAGTTCATTGACCTTTCTTTCTTTTATTGATATAAGTGTTTAGAGATATAAATTTCCCCTGTTTTGAAATTTTGGTATGTTGTCTCATTGTTGTCATTCTCTTTAATGAACTTACTGTTTCTATGATTTGTTCTTTGACCTACGCATTCTTTAGTATTAGATTATTTAGTTTCCAATTAATTTTAATCTTTCTACTGCCCTTTTAAATGTAATTTTTATTGCATTATGACCTGAAAAGAATGCATTCAATATTTCTGCTCTTCAGCATTTGGTTGAGAGGTTTTTGTGCCCTAATACATGGTCAATTTTTGTGTAGGTGTCATGTGCCACTGAGAAATGGTATATTCCTTTCTATTCCCATTCATTTTTCTCCAGAGATTTATCATGTATACCTTTTCTAAAATTCTAAGTCACCTCCTTAACTTCTTTCCTGTTTATTTTTGGTTGAAATTATCTATTTCTGAGAGGAGAAATTTGAGGTCCCCCACTAATATACTTTTACTTCTATTTCCTCCTCTAACAGATTTAACTTCATTAAAAATTTAGACACTATACCATTTGTTGCATTTAGTATTATTTAGTATCTATACTATTTAATAATTATTAATATTAATTATATATAATTTTATATATAATTAATTATAGCAATTAATTATTAATATTAATACTATTTAATATTTAGTATTGATATCATTTCACTGTCTATGATACTTTTAAGCAAGATATTGTTTCCTTGCTTATCTCTTTTAATTAGATCTTTTTTTGCCTTTGGTTTGTCTGAGATCATGATCTCTATCCTCTTTTTTTTTTAAATTCAGTTGAAGCGTAATGGATTCTGCTCTAGCCCCTTACCTTTATTCTGTGAATGTCTCCATACTTAGAGTGATTTTTGTAAACAACGTATTGTAGTATTCTGGATTTTAAGATAAAGATAAAGATTACATTGCAGAAATTTACATAGAATATAGGAATATGATTAATATTTAAAAGTTAGGAGGAGTTTATTAAGGGATTAGGTAATAGAGGAGGGGTCCCATCTATGGTTTGATGGTTAAACATTCTGCCTTTCAATTGGCTGGCTATTGTGATCCTGTCTTGTCAAGATAGATAGTTAGGTCAATACCAGTCTTGGGCTACATAGATGATGTGATTGTGATTGATAAGAACATACTTGTTTCTGTAGGAATGAGTTTGGGAGTCATGACTGGATAGAGGAAGTGGCTGGGTTCCCATGGCTGCTGTTTCTATGAGAACTATGAGTTTCAGGGACTCACCAGTTATTCTAGTGAGCAGTGAGGCATGTACAAAAAAGTCAGGACATTTGCAGGGGGGCTAGGTAGGTACAGTGGGCCTATATTGAAGTTAGACTGTTGGGAATGGGGGCAGCTCTATTAGGACTCCAACAATCTCTGTATGGGCAATGCAATTGAAGCCTGCCTCCAGTACCTATAAAGTGTCTCCTGCAATCTCCTTCTGACCAGTTGTCTGGCTTTCTTACTTTTTGTGGACTGAGAGCTCTGAAAGGCATTACTGCTGATTCAGTTACCCACTAAGGCCTGTCCTAGCTTGCTGGGGCAGGGACTATCTGCTGGGTCTCAATGCTGGCTTACTCCAGGGTGTGGGGAGATTTATTGATGGCTTACCTGACTGCGGCCTGTGCTATACTGTGCTCTAGTCTCACTCCAGTGAGATAGACCTTTTCTGTCAACCTTCTAAATTCTTTTGGGTTGAAAAATTATTTTGTTGGTTTTACTGCTCTAGAATTCATTTTGAGGCATTATTTTATAGTTGTTTGGCGGAGAGTTTGGGAAAGCTCAGGCAAGTTCCTGCCTTTATTCTGCTGTCTTGGCTTTGCCTCCCAAATTAATATCTAATTTGTTTCCTTGCAAGGAGCATCTCATTACCAATAAAAATTGCAGACCTGGTAAAAAAAAGAATTTGTCTTAAAAAGTAACCCATTAGAGATTAGAAATTGGATCTTTCTGAGTAAGCTACAAATATATTGTCTAGTATAACACTACATATAGGTGGGCTAAATTCCCCTAGAAGTACAATTTACAGTTAATGTTTGAGATAGAAGCAGCATGGTGCAAGCAGCACCATACTATACCTAGCACCATACTAGGAGGCAAGAGACCTAAGTCAAAGATGCCTCCACCATCCCTTTTCCCTGCCAAAGCCTTCCCTTATCACTTATCAGTTATGGGTGCAGAGACAAATCATTTTCCCTTGGCCTCAGTTGCCTCATCTAAAAAATGGGATATAAAGAATCACCAATTTAAACTAGACAAGACCTCAGAGACCTTCTAATCCAAACCTTCATTTTATGAATGAGGAACTGAGGCCTATTTCCTCAAATGAACTATGAAGACATGTTTTATTTCCTCCTGTTGGTAAAAAAAATAAGGGAATGTTGGTGGAAAATATTATATACAAAGCTAGAAGTTGCTAGTTGGTTGGCCTTTGTAATATCTCTCATCCTTTTTCTCCTCTGATACTGCCACTACTCTGGCATAGGCTCTCATCATCACCTCCTGCCTGTATTATTGGAATAGTCTATTGATTTGTCTACCTACCACAAGTCTCCCTACCCTAGTCCACCTGTCACTCCAACACTAAAATAATTTTCCTAAAGGACAAGTATAACCATGTCATTCCTCCATTCAATAAACTTCAGTGACTCCCTGTCACCTCAAGATCAAATATAAAATTCTTTCTTTAGTATTCCAAGTCCTTCATAACCACTACCACACACTTCTTACACCTTATACTCCTTGGCTCCCTTCTAAGTACTCAAAGATCCAGTAACACTGCCTCCTTACTTTTCCTCAAACAAGACCCTTTATCTCCCAAGTCAGGCACTTTCGCTGGCTGTCCTTGAAAGTCTTGAATGCTCGCCCTCCTCATCTTCCCCTCCAAGTTCCCCCTGGTTTCCTTCAAGTCTCAGCTTCTATAAGAAGCCTTTCCCAATTCCCTTCCATTTAAATACCTTTTCCCTCTGCTGATTATTTCCTAATTATCTTGTATATAAGTTTTTTGTATATAATTGTTTACATGCTGTCTCCCCCATGAGAATGTGAGCTCCTTAAGAGCATGAATCATCTTTTGCCTTTCTTTGTATCCCTAGTACTTAGCACACTGCCTAGTACACAGCAGGTTTTTAACAAATGCTTATTAATTGAATGACTAGTTAGCTTGTTTTTAGAAAACACAAGGGAAAATTAGGGGCAAATAGGATAGTATATTAAGAAATGACTATAGTTTTAAAAAAATTTTAACATGACAACAGGGGAGGGAGGAAGGAGGGAGAGATAAGTGGTTAGTATGGACATGAACAGAGCCACCCAAGTATTTGTTTTTTGCAAGGTTATAAGATATGGCTGCTCTTTAAGTTATGACACCAGTTGTTATTATTTGAGATGACATTTGCCCTCAGCAGCCTATAGTGCCCATGAGATCAGTTTCCAGCTAAAGAAGACACATAATTTTAGCCTATGTGAATACTCCCAATGAGTGATTGTCGATTCCTTCTTTGAACTCAACTGATGGGGAAGAAGGCAACAGACACACTGTCATACATTTTAAAGGTCTTTCAGTCATCACTCCTCCTGTACAATAAATGGGCACAAATGTTTTCATTAGAGGAAGTAAGTAGCATTTACTGTAATTGTATGTATGGAAATAATGTATTTAAAAGTATAACAATGAGGCACATAAACATTAGACAACATTCTTTAGCTTCTTCTTCAATGACAACTTGAGGCCACCAATTATATAAATGACTGTGTGAATTGACTTCAGCTAATGAGGTATCAAAGCCCCAGATCTTTTATAGAGAGAGGCTACCTCATCTCATATAAATAGCACTTCATGCAAGGGCTAAAAGAGATCTTTTACACACAGTCTCCCAATCTCAGAAAGGAATAAACAGCTCAGCTGCAATTAAAAACTCTTTTCTTGTCTTTCAAAGAATGACAATAGACACAATTTCTGTGAGGGAAAATGTATTACTATCTGTTATCAAGGTACTTACCCTCAAATTTGCAGATAAAATCTAACTTTTTAGGTCTCTTTATTATTCATTTCACATTTCCATGTTTTCATATTTGCTATTTGATAAAGGCAGGGGTCTGTCTCAAAATCTGAAGCCTTGGAAGTTTTGCCCTGACAAGAAAAAGTGAAATTGTACCTATTATTCATTAGATAGATTAATTTGATAAATGAACACATTTGAAATTGCAAATTACAGAATCCTTTTATTTCTCACACTTACTCTTTCTTTGTTTTAGTTTGATATTTACCTTTAGAGTTCCTTACAAACCTTTAAGTGCTTTAAGATCGGTGTCAGGTAGGAAGACCTGAGTTCAAATCCCATCTCTGACCATAGTCATCCTCTTCCTCCACCTCCTCCTCCTCCTCTGCTTAGTGAATTGAGTGTTGGGCCTGGAGTCAGGAAAACTAATCTTCCTGAGTTCAAATCTGGCCTCTGACACTCCCTAGTTGTGTGACCCTGGCCATGCCACTTAACCCTGTTTGTCTCAGTTTCTTCATCTGTAAAATGAGCTGGAGAAGGAAATGACAAACCACTCCAGTATATTTGCCAAGGAAACCTCGTGGACAGTACTGCCATGCTATGGTCCATGGAGTCATGAAGGGTCAGCCACAACTAAACAACAGCAACTAATAATAGTAACAAACTACTAGCCTTTCTGTAAAATTGGAAAGTTTGAAAAATGTTTTATATAGGTTGCCTCATTTGGTCTTCACAATAACCCTGTAAAATAGATGCAAAATGTGGGCAACAGTTAAGTTACATGGTTTTCAGGGTTGTTTGTGAAAGTCATTGGTCTCATTAGATCAGGGATATAAAACACTTTCCAAAACTTAATATACTTAATATGTCAGTCAATAAACATGTATTAGGCACCTACTACTAAGGGTCAGGCACGGTGCTAAGGCCTGGGGATATAAAGAAAGGCCAAAGGTAGTTTGCTAGGGGAGATGACTTGTGAACAACAATGTGTAAACAAGCCATAGCCAGGATAAATTAAAGATAATCAACAAAGAGAAGAGACTAGTATTGAGGGAATTCTGGAAAGACTTCTGGTAGAAGTAGGGCTTTTAGCTGGGATTTAAAGATAGCCCGGAAGCAGAATTGAGAAGGAAGAGCATCCCATGCATGGAGGGACAACCAATGAAAATGCCTGTACGTAAGAGATGGCGTGTGTCTTCTGCAACGAACAGCAAGAAGGCCAATACTGCTGAATCTAATGAGTATGTATATTTTGGAGGTGGGGACAGCAGGAGTGTAAGGTGTAGGAAAATTAGAAAGGTATGGGAGCCGGGAGGAAAGGCAGGTTTCAAAGAGCTTTGAACACCACAAAGAGGATCTTGTATTAGATCCTGCAGGTGATAGGGAGTAGTGGGATTTATTGAGTAGGAGGGGCATATGTCCTAGGAATATCCCTAACAGCTGAGTGAAGGACAGACTCCATTAATGCCAGATGATCATCAGCATCATTTGGGGAAACTATATAGACTTAACCAATTATAAGGGATAGCAACTGGACCTGGGATTTTATTGGAACAGAGGACTCCTAGGTGAAGATGCAAGTAACTTGTAGTCTTTGAGAGTTGCCTAAAGTGCTGAGGACTTGTCCAAGGTCACACTGTGTGTCTCAGGAGGACTTGAAGTCTGTGGCTCTCTGTGTACTACGCTGCACTGTCTCATACCTTATTAGAAATGTGGAAAATTAGAGAAATTTAATATGAAGCAACAAGTTTTTGCTGAGCATCTATCATCTCCTGCAAGAGTACATAAGAATGTCCAGACTTCATCCCTGGTCCCAAACAGGATATCATCTTGGAGAGATAAGAGTTACATACATGAAAATTAAAGAACAGAAAGGAGTATGTAATTAAGTTGTTAAATGACATATAGTCAAAAGTTCCAAATGAATGGTATGTATAATTAGTTCTGTGGATACTCAGAAAAGGAGGCAGTCAGTGTTGATTTGGGTAAGTCAATTATCCTTTCTGACCCTCTTTTTCATTGTCTGAACAGGGTGGAGCTCAAAAAATGCTTGTTTATTGTTGACTTTTTATCTTTAGAGAATCTGTCAGACAGAGTTCTAAGGATCACGAGGGATTTTAAGTCAGTTATTTGAAAAATATAGGGTACTATGGAAAAAACTGCCTCCCATTGATTCATCTTCTTACAAAATCATCATGATGGTTTGGTTTCCTCTTGGCTCCTCCAGCTTATGGACCTCAAAATCACATGTGAATCAGAAGGAAGGAAACAAGTATTTATTAAGCATCTACTATAGGTCAGGCATTGTGCTAGGGTCAGGGGTGGGGAATCTGCTGCTTTGGGGCCACCTGTGGCCTTCTAGGTCCGTGGATATGGACTTTTGTCTGAGTCCAAGTTTTACAGAACCAATCCTTTTATTAAGGGGATTTGTTCTATGAAGTTTCAGTTTAGTCAAAGGGCTGCACTCGAGTCCCTAGAGGTCCACATGTGGCCTTGAGGCATGGACGAGGCACTTTACAAATATTTTGCCATTTATCCTCACAGCAACTCTGGGAGATGCTGTTAATATTCTCATTTATTATTGAGGAAACTGAGGCAGGCACAGGTTAAGCAACTTGCCTGTGGTCACTCAGATAGTATCTAAAGTGAAATTTGAACTCAGGTCTTCCTGACTCCAGGTCCAGCATTCTAGTCACTGTTGCACTCAAAAGAAAAGAGTCAAACTGTTTCTTATGTAGTAATGCAAAATATTCCTTTAACATTACCCTAGAAATTGGTACATTTCAGCTGGACTTTTTTTGTTTATTTTCATTTGCTTCTTCATAGGACCCAGTATGGTGGAAGGCACACAACCTCTTACTGGGTTTTGGTCAGTTGAGAAGATCAGTCTCTCCACCACACTGGATTAGTTCACCATACTGGGGTGTGGCTGCTGTGCATGCTGCAGCTTCTTGAGGCCACAGGTGAAAGTTGAGTGGAACAGATGGACACCAAAGGTGGAAAAGCCCTGAAAAGGACTCGGCAGCTATCACACCAAAGGTACTGGTACTGGTTCTAGTACTGGTTTTAATTTGGCAGATGGGCCAAACCAGGTTGAGGGTAACCCAGGGTTCTCAAACCCATTGGTGAAGTAGGGGGGTGAATACCCCAAGCATGTGAAGACTTCATCTGGTGTGGGAGGATGAGAACAATTTGTTCCAATGGTCATGAAGGCAGATGCAGAGGAGATGTGGAGCGCTTAGAGCTTGGTTAGACACCGAAAATCATCCACTGCATCCTGGGCCAGTCATCGCCAGTCATCTTTACTCTGTCCTGCCACTGGACTATGATGACTCTGAGGAGAGAGTGAGGCTGACAACTTGATGCAACTCTGCCTCATTTAAATCCAATTTATGCACAAATCAAAAGACATCACCCATACCATTTTACTTTACCATATCTGTTCAGTTTCAGATCTCTAACACATCTACTTGGCAGCAATTTCAGTCTTTGATAAGGATGAACAATGCTGTAACCTTACTATTGGGAGACTCAGATGCTTTTAGGATAAAAGGTGAGAGAGACTCTAAACAAAGCTAACTCCCTTTGAAACTCCATGAACTTTCAAGTGGAAAATCCCCCTCCCCTTGAAAATTCTACCAGAAGCATAAAGAGGCAATGAGGCACATTGAATGGGAAGGTGGACTTGGAGTCTAGAAAATCTAGGTTTGAATCCAGTTTCAGACACTTAGCTGTGTGACTCTGAGTAAGTCACTCTATCTCTCTCTGCCTCCATTTGTCATCTGTAAAATGGGGCAGAGTTGATGAAGGGAATAAGCATTATTAAATGCCTAATATATGCCAAATAATATCTATGTTAAGCATGTTGCAAATATTATCTCATTTGACCCTCATAATAACCCTGGGAGGCAGGTAAAATCTGCATTTTACAGTTGGAGAAACTGAGGCAACTAGAGGTTAAATGACTTGTCTAGGATCACATGCTAGTAATTGTCTGAGGCTAGATTAAAACACAAGATCTTCTTTAGTCTGGGCTCTATACTCTATCCACCACCCAAATGCCTCTAAGATCCCTTCTAACGCCAAATTTATAATCCTATGAAGAACCTGGATCGTCCTCCCTCTACATCTCTCTTATTCCCAAGGCTGTAACCACTATTCATACCAGTGTATTAAAGGTAAGCCCTTTGCTGCATTATTGCAGCCCTATTTCTGCCCAAATCCATGGGTAGGATGGGACAAGACAGTTGGAGGAGAGAACTGGTCTTTAGAAAAGATAAGAACCCAGATTCTAGTTCAACTCCTTACCTGAAGTTGGGGTAGGTTTGGGGTAGAGAAAAAAACAAAAACCCAACAACAGAAAACAAAGCAAATAGCAGGTGAGAAAAAGCAGGAGGCCATTATAAGAGACACCAATACACAAAGTACAGAGAAGAGGACAAGTTAACGTAAGGCTTCAATAAGTCTGGAGTCAAGGGACAACCCAAGTGCTAATTAGGATTTGACTGAAGCCTGCAGTGGTGATCAGACACTGGCCCTTGGATCCACATTATATGATTTCATGTGCATTTCATGTCCCTTCTCTAGTTGTTAAGTTCCATATGAGTAGGTATTGTTTTACCTAAACTTTATAATTCTCCCAGCCCTAATACCGAGTTCTCCACTGTCTCCATAGCCTTGGATTGACTATTCTTAATACCCAGACCACACTCCTTCCCCACCTCCAAGAATCCTGGTTTCATTCAAAACTTGACTTTAACATCACCTTCTACAGGAAGCCTTTCCAAATCCTCCAGTTGCTAGTGTTTTCCCCATAAAATCAAGGCTATGTGATCCTGGGCAAGTCACTGAATGTCTCCATTTTCTAGGCAGCCTTCTCAGAATGTGTTATGGAGAAGATGTTGACCTACACTTGTAGAGGGAGTTTTCTCCTCCAGGAGTTCATTCTGTCGGTGAAATCACTGGTTTTAGCACTATTCCCTACTAGATATACATATATATATATATATATATATATATATATATATATATATATATATATATATGTTGTCTCATCTGATAGAAAGTCTCTTAAGAAAAGTTTCACTTTTGTCTTTTGTTCCCTAGTTGTTTAGCACTATGCCTCACACATAGGTCTTTAAAAAATACTTATTGATTGACAAATGTTATTTGAATTGAATTGAACTGACTTGAATTCTAGTATAACCCCACTGATCACCTACCTGCTTGGACTTTTACCTAATGGGACTACCAGAGACCCCCTGATGCTTTGCTTTCCCTTCTACCATTACAACCATCTGCTGCCTCTACAAATCTCCTTAATGCCATTCATCTACCTGCCTGGACCTCCACTTATAGCCTTTTACTATTTTTTCCTGGTACTCCACCCTTACGTCAGACTCCTACAACCCACTGCTGGGAACATTCCCTGATCATCTATCGTGCTCTAAACAGGTTTATCTAGTCTCTAGACCCAGCCCTCTTGAATGACCTGCTCATCCCTGGGTAAAACCCACAGTATTAACTGTGGTCGAAAAGGACAAGGGACCTAGAGCCCTTTAAGGCAGGGTAGGCTATAGAGGAGAAGGTGTTCGAAGAAAAGGGAAGAGTGAGAGTCAACATTCTGGGGCAGAAGTAAGCACAAAGCTTTTGAGAACTTAAGAAGAATTAGTTTTTCTTCACAGTTTAGTTTAGAATGACAACACTTGGCTAGGCAACAGAAAAGTTGGGTAGGTTGAACAAGATGAAGAATTTGAGTTTGAGACCTTGAGAAATGGGGAGTCTGTGTAGGTTCTTACTTAGATGACTAACATGGGGGATATTTTAGAAAGATTGAATGTCTGCCCTGTGCTGGGCATTATGCCAGCTGCCAGGAATACGAATACAAAAAGAAAATAGGTCTTGTCCTCAGAAAGTTTACATTCTACTAAGGTAATCCTTCAAATACACAAAAAGCCGGAGGGGGGTGGGGTGGTTGTGTTGTTTTTTTTTTTAATTTAGGTGATAAGGACTGATACTTAAACTGTTCTTCAAGTGAAGACATCAGGAGGGTTATGTCTTGACTTGCAAGTGAATAGGATTTAAGGGAGGCAGGGCGGTGCAAAGACATCAGTTTCACTCTCTCCCTCCAGTCACTGGAGTGCAGCAGTTATACATAGGTCAGGATGATGCAGTGAGGGACCTTGGTCTTTTTAAGTTAAGGTCTTTCCCAGGTCTCAGTTTATCTGAAACAACACCCTTTCAGTGATTAAAGGCTAGGTAAGACTTGAGGCAAAAGATGACCTAGTTTTCCTTTACAGAAGAGTCAGTCTAGGAGGGGATTGATACTTGAGCTAAACCTTGAAGGAGGAAAATAATTCTTTTGGGGGGGGCGGGGTGCAGAGGAAGAGCTAGTGTATTCTAGGCATGAGAGAAAGCTTGAACAAATGTATAGAACGGGGAGATAGCATGTATTACAGTTTGTCTAGGATGTAGAAAGCATGGAGTCATATAAAATAAGACCAGAAAGGTAGGTTGTAATCAGATTCTAAATGGTCTCCAGACTGAGGATTTTATGTATTTTGTTTATTTATCTTAGATGTAGTAAGGGAAGAAAAGAGCAGGAAATAAGCATTTATATAGCATCTACTATGTGCCAGGCACTTTGTTAAGTTCTTTTTTATAAATATTATCTCATTTGATGCCCACAGGAACTCTGAGGGGGGGGGGGGTACATCTGCTTGTTAACTAAGCTGGGTAGATGACAGATTTACTCCCTTGCCAAGAGGTTTCCCCGCATTAAACAGTTACTGAAGATGGCTTCTTGACTTCATGGTGATAATTAATTTGCCTAGAGTAACTTATTGAGTGAGGAATTGGGGCAAGAACTGGTGGGGAAAAGGGAGAAATTACGATGAAACTAAGGAATTTTTGATTTCTTATCCTGTGCTCAGAACAAGATGTTCAATTATTTAGTTGTGTCCAACTCTTCATGATCCCATTTGGGGTTTTCTTGGTAGAAATCCTGAAATGTTTTGCCATTTCCTTCTCTAGCTCATTTTATAGAAGAGAAAAACTGAGGCCAACAGGGTTAAGTGACTTAGCAGGGTCACACAGTAATGTTTGAGGTCAGATTTAAACTCAGGTTCTCCTGACTCCAGGACCAGTGTGCTCTATCCACTGTGCCATCTAGCAAACTGTGGTTCTATAAGGTGGCATTACATTTAAAAATCATAGAAGCAGCTGTAAGAGACCCTAGTGATCATCCCTATTATAGATGAGGAAAGAGCCTTGAAGAGGTAGGATCGCCCATCAGAAGCAGTAGTCAGGAGGTTTTAAACCCAGGTTTTCTGGCACCAAATTCATTGCACTACTTTTTCCACTCTACCTAAAACAAATTCAAAAGAAAGAAAAGACTAAGGTTAGATCCTGTAAATAAGCTTGAGTATATACTAGCTTTTGTATCTTTCATTTAGAATGATCATTTTTGCAGTTGAATTAAATTTTTGCAGTTAAAAATAATCATTTTTTATTTTTCTCTTCATTTTTAAGTTAACTTTCTAAGCAGAATGGTGTTTCAAGAGAAAAGAAAGCACCCAGTGAGCTGTCTGTGCTTTATGTGCAAGATCCACCCAACATTTTTATGATTCACTCATCCTCCAGGGAGTTTTCATTGCTCAGTTACCAAAATAAACAAATAAAACTCTTCCAGCACCTACCTCATAGTCCAATGGAAGAAAGGTTATCAAAAAGAATAGTAGAAGCAAATACTGTTTGTGTTTCACATACTTGGGGGCCTCATTTACTAAATAATATATCATCTATATATCTTTCCAAAATGAAGGAAAAAAATTCTTTTTCTCTACTTCACTTAAATATATTGAAAATCACCCTAGACTCTTCTTAGAAATAAGCACCCTTGCCTGAAGAAGAGATGTAGCTTAAATTGATCTAAAAAAGCTTTTTAAGATTTGCAAATAATTTTACATACTGAGATCATTTAATATTCACAAAACCCCTATTTTGTAAATTATATTATAATTCTCATTTTACAGGCAAAAAAATGAGTTAAAATTACTAGTTCAGTGTCATATGTGGTATATAAAATGAGATTTGAACACAAGCCTTTTTCATTGTCATGTAGGTACTCCATCTACCACTACTGTGCTCCCAGTCATGTAATGGGACCTGTATGTCACACCATAAATGCTAATGAAATTAAAATGTGGTGGCTCAGCCAGGGAATTTCTGTTCAAAATGCTTTTTCTCTACAAATTCAGCATCACTGAATTCTTTGTTACTATCATAAAGAATTACTCCACTGTCCACAGATCATTTAACAAACTAGGAGAGACCATTTAGGATGAGACAGATAATTAGTCAATTGCAAATAGGAGCCAATCATCCACAGCCCCAAGCAAAGGCAGAGAAAAAGGATTCAGGACTATAGAACACTTGTTGTGTCATAGGATCATAAATTTAGAACTGAAAGGAACCTTAGAAGGCATCATGTCCAAGTCTTACTATTATATAATGCAGGATTATAATAAGCTTATTCAGTTGTCAAGGATATACAGGATGCATGTGAATAAGAAAGGAAAAATATCGTTTAACCCAGTCCCAGTTAATGGGAATCTAGGAGTCTAGGAATCCTCTGAATGTACACTAAATTCTAAAATAGGCAGTCTTAAATCTGTGTGTGTGTGTGTGTGTGTGTGTGTGATAAACTCCTTTGACAGTCTGGTGAGGAATCCTCCTCAGAATAATGTTTTCAAATGCAAAAATAAAATACATAGGATTTACAAAGGAAACTAATTATATTGAGCCATTAAAATATACATGTATTTTAACTCCAAGTTCTTGGGGACCAGGTTAAAAACCCAGCTTCTTTTGAATGCAGATAGTCTTTGTTAGAATCCCTGATGCTGGAGACAAGACAGAAGTTCCTAAGATTCTGAAACTGATAAGGAGAATGGTAGTGTTGGGGGCCAGGGAGACCATGTGGAATCCATCTCTTAAGTGTGTAGAGTCCATCTCTTAAGTGTTTATCTTCAAAAGCACTAATTTCTTTGAGAATTTACTTTAGAAAATATCCAAGATTTACCTTGGTTTGGGGTGTTTTTGTTTTTTTTAATCTTTGAAAGGGGAAAAAAATAATCATGAAGACAAACAACTATTTTTGCAACAACAAAATTACAAGTCTCTCTCTCTCCCTTTCCCTCCTACCTTCTCTTTCTCCTTCTCCTTTTCCCCTTCCACCTTTTCTCTCTCCCTCTCCTTTTCTCTCCCATTCTCTCCTCCTCTTCTTCTCTCACTCCTTCCCTCTCCCTAAACCTTCCTTCTTCTCCCTTTCTCCACTCCTTTTCTATCTCTCTCTTCCCCTTTCCCTCTCTATCTCCCCACTCTCTTTTATGATTTCTTGTGTCTCCTCCTTGTCCAGCTCCTTTTCCACCCCCACCCTGCTTCCGCAGCTAGAAACCGGTATTGCTAGGAAACAGCCAGAGGCTCAAAGATAAGCAGAGACAAGGAACTGACATCTCATGGGTGGAGCCATACCATGATCCTTGAACAAACATGTACTGCCTTCACTCTCCCTACCTTGGTAGCCCCCAAGACCTATTAAAGTATCTGGTTACTGTCATCAGAGTGAAAGAGGCTAGAGGAGTCCATATGACAGAATTTGGTGAAACACAACCTCTTTTTGGTTTTTGTTTATTTTAAGGAAGGAGAGGTTTAACCAATAGAAAGAATAACTTCAATTAAATGAATTTCTTTCCCTCTTTTTCCCCTTTATTCAAACTTGGCTTGTGGGAATGTGGAAGAGCCCATATGGTTAATTTGTTCTACTTTCATCTTTTTTGAAGCTTATGACTATTTCTTTTTTCTTTTTTTTTCTTTTTTGCTCATTGGATTGCTCTTTGAAATAGGAAGTGGTCCCACCTCCCTATATTAAGTGTTCTGGTAGCCAAATTGTCCAGGAAGTTCATTAAAGCACTTAACTTTCAGTTTTTTCCTTTCTTTAGAAGGGATTAAGACATGGGGTGTTGCCTTCTTAACTTTAGAATGTAGGTGGGGGTTGATATTTAGAAGCAAGAATTGTTATTGAATCATAACCTACACAGAGAAAACTCATGGAATGACTGAACATTGAATAGTGTGGATGAACAATTAGAAACAGAGGAGTATTATGTGGGACTTGTTTTCAAAATTTCGTAGGGTACAGTAATTTTTTTTTTCAGAACTAAATCTTTCATTTCAACATTAGGTCTTCATACTCAACAATAGCTTCTTTGACTAACCATAGATATTAGCAAATTAATTACCTCAGCTCTTCACACAGGAAAAACTTGCTAGGCAAACCATTATATGACATGCCTATTATGGTTTGTAAGTGACTCATTATCATGAAGAAAATCTCCTGCTACTCACACCAGCTGGGAATTAATTTTCTTTAGCTTCATGTTAAATTGGAAGACCCAAGAATTTCCATTTGAGTTAATTCTTCAGTTAAGCAAATGAATTCTTGAGGCATTTAGGGCCAAAGGAAGGAATGTCACTGGGTTGAAGTGAGGATCTCTACAAATTTTCCTTTGGCTCTTTCCTTTCCCAGCACAGGGATTTTTGAGGCTTTTTTTTTTAATACCCTTCCCTGACACACCCAGGGAATGTTCACAAAATGATTTCTTGCCAAAGTTGGAAAATTAAGTGTACTTGCTTACTACTAATCCAAGTTGCTCAGCTCTTTGCAGGAAAAAACATAGAGTACATCAGGACAAGTCTTAACACAGTGCCTGGCACATAGTAGGTATTTAATCAATGTTAATCAACTGACTGAATAATTGACAAAACAGACCCACCCAAGACATCTTGGAAGGAAAGAGCTAACAAATATTGAGACAGGCGACCATATGAACACTATGTCTTTCAGAATTTTTCCAATCTGAAAATCCAATGTGCAGAGTTAGGGTAAAAGAACTGACAAACTGAAGAAAGCTTGAATTCAAACTCTAAAATAATAGTAACAATAGTAGCTTTATATGGAACTTGAAGGTTTGCAAAGGACTTTACATATATTATCTCGTTTGACCTTTACAACTGTGAGGTAGGTGTTATATTTTGTTATTTAAAAAAAGATCTTTATTGATATCTTTTATTTTTGTATAATCTAGATTTCCCTTTACATTCCTCCTTTCCCTCCCTTCCTGAGAGCTGTCCTTTATAATGAAAGAGAAAGAAAAAAGATCAATAAAACCAATCAATATGATGAATAAATCTGACATCGTGTGCAATGCTCTGCACCTGTGGAACTCTCACCTCTGCCAAGAGTGGGCCAGGTGCTATTACCATCCCCCTTTCCTCCATTACACTCAGATGGGGACCAGGCTGAGACAAGTTAAATGACTTGCCCAGGGTTACACAAGTATTAAGCCTCTAGGATGGGGATCCTAAAGCAGGTTTTCCAGAGTCCAAGTAGATCACTTTCTTCATGACACCACCTAGGCATTCCAGAGAAGAGAACAATGAACTAGCTTCTAGGTGTTTCTGGTTTAATCATTGAATGGGCGTTGCCTCAGTCAAATTGAGACCTGTTAGAAACCTTAGCTTCTTAAGAAGGCTAATGTCTCCCACTGTGTCTAGCCCTGTCTAGTGCTCCTGATCTATATCTTGTTACTGGAGTTAGATGGCTGTAGAGGAGAGAGAAAGTCTGGTGACTTTGCATAGCCCTCCCTCACTTAAATCCAATTGAGTTGCATATCATGACATCACTACCCTGGTGTCATGATGTCACCACTCTGATGTCATGACATCACCTCCCTGATGTCATGGTCTTCTCTTCAAGAACAAAGGACAAACAACAGCAGCAAGGGAGGGCTGCTGGGTTGTGAGCCTAATAGGGACACTAGGAATTGGTTTTCTCCTTCCTATCTTTCCATCCAGCAAATGGTTTATGTCCTGAGTCTTTCAATTTGACTGTTAAATACATATATACCAGCAAAGTTGCCCAAAGCCAACTTATTCAGACCTATATCATTCACGTTAATGAATATTTCAATATGAGTCCCAGATAGGTTTATATTGAAGATACCTTGGGGTTCCCTCTTTAGAAGAGAATTTAAAAATAGGGGACTATGAAAAAGGCATCTCTGACTTAAATAACTGTGTTATTGACTTCAGTTAAAACTCAATATCTTCCTTTTGTTTGCTTTTATTTAAATCGTTATCCTAGACAGTATGCGCTAAAATTCATATAAAGTCTCATATCAATGTATCCATTCAAACAGGAGAGAAACATACATTTTTGCCTCCTACACATCTCCCACTTCTGGTCTTCCCAGGTTTCCCTGAAATCCATTATTCTAGCTTTGTTTTTCCTCCCATAATATGGACTGGTTTGACATAGGATTGGGGAGTAGCAAAGGAGCCACCCTCAGTGGAAGACATGGCACCACAGAATCACAAGTACGGGCCATGAATGGCTCACTTAGTCCAATGTTGTCTTTTACAGATGAGGAAGCTGAGGTACAGTTTGGTTAAAGTAGGGTCATGGATATAAATAACACTCAAAAGCTCTCTAGGATAACCCTCTATTTTATAGATGAAAAGAACTGAGGCTCAGGTAAATGACATAACTTCCCCATGGGGACGTATCTCCTAGTCATCACTGATGAAATTTGATCTCAGGTCCTCTGGCTCAAATTGAGAAAGCTTTTCACTGCACTAGAAAAGTATACGCCTTGACAAAGACTAAGACCCTTAGAGAAAACTGTAGATGTTTTTGGTTTAAGTGGAGTTACTAGAATGGTTAGTGGGAGCCTAAAGGATACTGAATTGCTGCAGACATAGGCTGTGGGGTGTGTGTGTGTGTGTATGTATGTGTTTGTATGTGTGTGTATGTGTGTATGTATGTGTATGTGTGTGTGTCTGTATGTGTGTGTGTCTGTATGTGTGTGTGTATGTGTGTGTGTGTGTGTGTGTGTGTCTAAAGGGGTGCTATCCCGTTCTCAGACCACCCAAAATGGAGACATCCATGAAGGAGAGGCCAGAGACCTATTTCTGAGACAGGAAGACTGGAGGACATTCTGAGTTGACTACCTACAAATGAAGCTCGGAACAGCCTCCTTCTGCTGACTGGGTAGTCCAAACTGTTTACACTTTTAAATTTACCTGATTGAGGCACAATTTCTCTCTTTCCAGCCCCTTCCCGCGGTATAATCAGGGATATGCTAAAAGCTGCCAATTAGTAATTTCTCAGTGTGAATGTTTACACTCTGAAAATCAGCAAATGTTACAAATCATGACTTGACTTATTATTTTGTTGATTTTCTGGACTTCAGAAAGCTGGAGAAAATGTAGATAAGTGTATCATGTGTATTTTTTTAATATAACTGGTTGTTAACTATTTAACAACATGCTGGTGCACATAGGTCTTGTTCACTCACAACAGAGGCACCATATCCTAAGCTGGGGAGGAAGGGGTTTGGAGTTCTGGCCTTTCTTTGTTTGTTTGTCCAGCACTAGAAGTAAAGTCTCAGGTGCAGGAATTTGAGCTGTGGGTACCTTGGAGCTCAGAATTCTATGCCATATTGCTGCCTGCCCAGCAGGGAAGTTCCAAGAAACCAGTATCAGGACACAAGCCCAAGGTGGTGGTGGTGGTGTGGAAGCGTGCACAGCTTTGGCCTTGGAAGATGGTAGAAGTAACACCATACAGGAGCTGAGCTAAGTTATGACCTAATCATGAGCTAAGCGATCCCCTTGCTGAGGTGGTATGATGGGGATGGGGAGAGGTAGAGGACTGTGCCCCGTGACGTTGGGGTAAAATGTGTGCTTATTCTTGCTACATCTTTGAAGCGGATATTCTTTTGTAAAAGCTAATCTGACGGCCCTTAAAATTGCTAGACCACAACTGGTAAAGACGAGTCATTGATAGAGATGAGAAATTCCCTCCTCCCAAGACCCTAAAGGTACAAGACCCCAGAGGAAAGGGTTAAATGTAATATGTAGGGTCTTCTGATAGTGAGAGTCAAGGTGGAGAAAGAGGCACACACAGGATGTAAGATAATAGAAATTTATGTGTGTATTTACATATATGAAATATAAATACACACTTGTATATGTACATATATTTACCTATATGCAAACATAGAATATAAAGACAGACTAAGACGTACACAATACACATATATAATATGCTTGCATATTATGTAGAAGTCATACATACATTATATATACCTATATTCATATACATTCACATGTACATATCATATACATATAATACACACACACACATATATATATATATATACACATATGTATACATGTACATACCTGCCTTTGTTTTAGTTTGTTGCAATCTCAACACTGTCTTCATCCAAGAGAAAGAGTTCTGATTTTGGAGTCAAAGGAGCTACCCACTGCCTAGCTATGTGAGGCCTTGTATGATACATAGAAAAATGTACTAATGCAAGATTCAGAGAACCTGGATTCAAAACATACCCTTTATGCTGGGTAGCAGGTCACAACTTCTCTAGGGATTCAGTTTTACCATTTGTAAATGGGTGGTTTTGGTGAGATTTGCATGTGTATATGTGTATGCATATGTATCATATATATGAGGCACATGGTACATATTATGGGAATAGAGTATAGTATGGTAGGGTATAGTATAGAATGGCATGGCATGGCATGGCATGGTATGGTATAGTATATGGCAGCCAGGCGGCACAGTGGATAGAGCACCAAGTCTGGGGTCAAGAAGACCTGAGTTCAAATGTGGCCTCAGACACTTACTAGCTGTGTCACCCCTGGGTAAATCACTTAACTTCTATTTGCCTCCTGATGATGAGAATACTAATAAATAATGACGCCTACCTCTCAAGGTTGTTGTAAGAATCACATGAGATAGGAATTGTAAAGAGAATAACACAGTGCCTGGAACATAGCAAGCACTATATAGATGTTAGTATTAGTGTATATGTGTGTATGCATGTGTAAAAACTGAGTCGTATAAAACTTGAATACAGCCTATAATTAGGTTGCTGGGTTTTTTTCAGAGTACATATAAATACACCTATATGTGTGGGGATTCTTCTCAAAGAGATGGCATTTTCAGGGCTGCAGCCTCTGAGTGGGGGAGGAGATGAGAGGAAAGTCCTATATTTGTGCCAATACAAGATATCCTCAGCACTGTTGAGAAGAGGCCCATATGATCTTCCATACTCTGTCCCCAGAAAGTTGAATAGAAGAAAGGGAAAAATAAGAAACAGAATTTTGGAGGCTGAAGAAAGGGAAGCGGTGGAAGGGGTTTAGGGTGAGTGGGACAGTGAACTGGGTGAACCATGGGACTGCCTCAAGTGGCCCAGGGCTATCTCTTTCCCAAGCAAGGCCCCTCAGAGCAATTCTCTGGCCCCAGCCATTGGCTGCCCCACTTCAGGGCTCTGATAACACTAATCTTCCACCCTGCTGCTGTGCTTAACACCAGGCTTGGCCTGGATTTTAACAAGCCTGATTATTACCTAGCAATGCCTGCATATAAGCCCACATTAGATAAGGAAAGGGAAAGAATTCCTTCCCCAGTCCTGTTTATATCTCTGACCTTTTATTTCTCTTTTGTGATGTAACACAACCCTGAAACGAAGACTAAACTAAGACCTTGTTTTTCCTCTCTAGGACTCAGGCTGTTTTTCAACAATACTTAAGTCTCATAATAGCCATGAAAAACACGTAACGGGCATAGAGTATATGGAGAATGGGAAGCCCCAAAGATTGACTAGAACCAGAAAAATCAGTTCTTAGAATTCTCCATGGACTGCCTTTTTTACAAAGCATTCAACTTGCCTATAATAAATAACCTTCTTCTGCGATAGTCTCATTGGAATTTAGCAAAGGTAACCACAAGGGCTCTATTCTAGATACAAAAAGCGTATCTCTTTTATGTCCACACCATGGCTTACACTTACTGAGTCCAGTTTTGGGACAAGAACTCCAAATCACAGACTCTTTGGATCATTTTGCTTCCACCAAAAGTTGCCTCTGGAAATTTTTACAATATAGTTATACAGTTCAAATATGTCGAGTGTCTAAGTCTCCACAGATGTAGATGAAAGGATCTCGTATCTCTATATCTCTATCTCAGATCTCTATATCTCATACAAAGTGACTAGTATCACAACACACATTGGCTATAGGGTGGTCTTTAGCCTACCCTACAGAAAATGCAAAGAATTTATAGAGCCCATTAAAGTGTAGGGAATATATAAAGGATTTATAGTAGTTAATGATCTGCCATTAAAATTTCTCTTCCGTCTCTAGATTATGCCCACTGTGGATTGAACTTCCCTTTAAAAGGGAAATGAACTAGGAGATGCTAGTAGGTCAACTCTCTGGTACCCTCATGAACCCCAGTTTTCACTATATACAGGCATCCAGCCTTTGATTACTTCTCTGAGGCCCTGGACTTTTCACAGAAGAGAAATCCATTCAAGGTTACTAGATACCCCTATGTTGCTGAGTCCAACATTTTATCCCAGAGAACCATATAGGGATTTAGTTTTATGGTACTATATTAAAAACTTAAATTCCTTCTGAGGGAAGTATATGTGGGGTTGCTGAACAGTCAGCCCCCTTCTCATTTGACTTAAATTGATTAGATAACTCACAGTAACAGTAGAAGGCAAAGTATTGGTCACTTGTTCTCCCATGTCATGATACTATCTTACTATAATTTTTCTCTTCTTTGAACTATCCAAAAACTCTCTCTTGCTAATATTCCAGTTTTGAATCCATGGCCCCAATCCTTTTCTCCCTCCAGTGGCTGATATTATCTAGCAACTCCCTTTTCTCTTGCTAGAAGGCTGAATTCTGGAACTTTAAGCTTGTTATTGTCCCCAAGCCTTGTGGTGACCAAGAAACTTTCCCTTCCTGGAAACAGAAGGCTAGGTTCAAGAACTCTTAACACTTACCCCTCTCTATGGCCTTTATCTTTCAGGGTGAGAAGCATGCTACCTATCCGAAGCTGCCTAGGACCTTGAGATCCAGAAAGTCTTATCTTGGGCTATGTGGAAAGCATATGTAGGTAGACCCCATAACATAACATTAATGGCTGGTCCTGCTACTCTTAGCTCTACTGCTCTCTCAGATAAAAAGGCAAAAAGGTCTGAGCTTTGGGTTGGCTCATAGGAGGCACTTACTAAATGTTTATTAAACGAGTGAATGAATGAATGAGCAAACTAAGACTCCTTTTTAAGGCCAGAACGAAGGGTGGCTTTTCTTCCAACAATCCATCACACAACACTATGAGCCTTGAACAAAATTTAATCAAGAGATCTATCTTAAGTCTTCTCAAACAGGATCCAGTGGGTATATCTATAGATTCCGCAGGGAGATGCTTTCAAAATACCAAAATCTGACCATTGTAAAACCTCATCAATTTGACCATAAAGTTCCCTGATCAATCTTCCAAACCTTGATATACAGTCTGCTGTTGTCCAGATTGTGACAAGTAGGTAGATGGAAAAAAACACATAGAGCTCATTAACAGCTTCATGTGTCTTAGATCGTCCCAATGGGCAATTGCCTCAGCTGAGAATGGAACGAAAGAAAGCAGGTCAGATCGCAGGAGGGAACTGCACTGTTCTCAAATACCCCTAAGTTTCTCCCTATGGTGAAATCCCATCCTTTTAACATGAGTATTCTTCTGATGATACTGGATTTAACGGCTCTTCTGAGCCTGAGTGATATGAAGCGCCACAGTCTTCTAAGATGTCAGTTAAAATACACACTACTCACGTTGACATTTTGTTGTTGTTTAGTTATTTCAGTTGTGCCTGACTCTTCCTGACTCCAACTGGGGTTTTCTTGGCAGAGATACTGGAGTGGTTTGCCATTTCCTTCTCCAGCTCATTTGACAGATAAGGAACTGAGGTCAAATAGAGTTAAGTGACTTGTCCAGGGTCACGCAGCTAGTAAAGGTTTGAGGCCACATTTGAACTCAGGTCTTCCTGACTCTAGGCCCAGTAGTTTATACACTGCACCACCTGGATGCCCTTTTCTAATGTTAAGGCATCAGAAACTAAAGCCATTTATCTGGGTTCCAGATGAGTTAATGCATCTGTGTGAATGAAGAGTTGAATTTTATAATTTTCCACTTTTAAGAACATCTTTACAACTTTACATTGTTTTTTGTAATTGATTTCCTCATCTACATTGCCAGCATAAACTGTCTTAAGTATCTTTTAATTCTCTCCTTCGTAATCCTCTCCCCTCCCTTTCTTCTTCTCTCTCTCAGTTCTACCCATTGGAAAAATTTCCAATCTCATTTATTAATAACTTTCAAATGCATAGTCTACTTTAATTCCTTTTACTTAATTTAGTTTCTCATTTACTAAGCAATTATATTCTGCCATGTCATGCACAGAAGCCTTCTGTGGTCAGAGAAATAGAACTCTTCCTACAAAATGAGATATTTTGCCTTCTCGCTATTTTTCTGAGGTAATGCTTTTTCTCAAAAAGACTTAAAACAAAGCCTCTTTCTCTAAGTTGGAAAGAATTCCCAATTTACCTCAGAACTGTTCTAATGTGTATTTTTCTTATCATCAATGATTTAGAACATTCTTTAATATGATTTTTAACAGCTTACAATTTTCCTTTTTAGAATAGCTTGTTCGTATCTTTTGGCAACTTAATTACTGTATTGTGACTTTTGGTCTTATATGTTTCTGTTGTCTATATCTCAGATATCAATCCCTCATCAAAAATAATCAATACAAAAGTTTTTCCCTGTCAAGCACTTGTCATAGATGCATTAATTTTGTTTGTACAAAGCTTTTGAATTTTATGTAATCACAATTATTTATTTTTCTTTTGGAATTGCCTCTTTCTCTTTTGTTTGAGAGTTCATCCCTTTCCCGTATCTGTGAAAAGCATGTGACCAATTCTTACTGTTTTTGGTAAGATTTTTAATATTCAGGTCATGTGTCCATTTAGAACTTATCTTGGAAAATGATATAAGATGTTGCTCTAAGATTAGTTTCTGCCAGACCTAAATAAATTAATTGGGCAAAAATTGGTTTTCCTCCCACCAAATCTCTGATACATATGAAGGCAAATTTGCTTCTGTGCTTTCGATGTCGGATTCCTCTTGTTGGTTGCTTAATCTCCTAGCATCTGTGAAGAGATGTTTGAGGTCAGGGGTTTTCCTATTGACTTTTTCCTTGGATTTTGCTTATTATAAGTTTCTGGTCATCTTAATGGCTCCTATTCTTGATTAAAATCTTTTCTGTTCCCTAGTTGTTAATCCTCCCTGCCTCCTGAAATGATTTATTTCCTTCTCTGTGTACATACTGTATTTCCCCTCCCTATCAGTAGACTGTAAACTGGTTGAAAGTAGGGACTGTTTCTTTTCTTTCTTTTCATCCCCAGGGTCTTATAAGGACTAGGCACTTAATAAATACTTGTTAAAATTTATTTGAATTTCTTCTGTAACCTTTACTTGGGTCTGAACCTAAGGAACAGTACTCAAATTTTATTTTTCTTTCTTGAAATCTGAAAAAGTAATATAGTTACTATAATTGTGACTGCTTCTTAATTCTCAAGGAAATTTTTATCACTGAAGTATAATTTGAGGGGGCAAATAAGGCCCCAACTGTTCCAAATTTCTTCTCCTACCTTACCTAACATTTTTGAGGCTTTACGCCTTCACAATAGTACTTGAATGATAGAATGAATGAATGTACAGCTAGCTAGAACAGTACCAGGTCTTGAGTCAGGAATACTCATCTCTGTAAGTTCAAATCTGGCTTCAGAAACTTAGCTGTGTGAAACTGGACAAGTCACTTAACTCTGCTTGCTTCAGTTTCCTTACGGGTAAGATGAGCTGGAAAAGGAAATGACAAACCTCTGCAATATCTTTGCCAAGAAAACGCCCAATATGGGGTCCCAAAGAATTGGACACAACTAAATAACAACAACAACATGTGTAAAAACATTGTGCTAATTGCTAGGGATACAAATAGAAAATATGACAATACCTGCTCTCAAGGGACTCATATTCTAATGGAAGAGACAATACATATTGAAGGCTTCAGTTGCAAGTCAAATGGAAAGGTCTCATGGTTCTTAGGCTGCAACAGTAAAACATGGCAATGCTTCGTCTTTAATGTCATTTCTACAATTAAATCATATCAGTTTCTGATGAACTGTTTGACAGTGCCAAGGACTTCAGTGAAAAGAATATTCTTTCCTGGGTCTTTAGTGGCTCTGAATATAGTATCTGTAAGAGCAGTTGCCAGGATCTCTACAGGGGCTGTTTCCCAAGATGTGGCAAAATATAATAATAATCTAGTTAAGTTATTATACTAATGTTCTCTGTTTTGATTCTTTTAAAAAAATTGAACAATGTCATCACGTTTTATTGTCATTCTTGTAGTATGTGGTTTTTAAAGTTAATGGAACTCCATTGAGTGACTACAGAAAAGCCTGACATATTTTTTTCTTTGTTCCATCCAATGGTAAATAGCACCAAACATACTGGACCATTTAACAGCTTGAGTGTGAGATAATTGTTTGGGAAACCATACCTGCTTACTGAAAGAAAATAAAGAGAAGAGGGTGGGGACTTGTACAGTAATGATAGTGTAACTGGCAGCTCAGTTTTACCATGGGAAAATTGCATGCAATGTATTCTTAGTCTTGAGCTGACTTCCCAGCCAAGTACTTCATTTCCCTCAGGCAGTTTCTAGATTATTTCTCTGGATTTGACATAAGAGTATCTACTCTACTGAGTCTTACCCATCAAGGTGTGGAGGACCCCAGCCCTTGCTTTGGGCCAAGAGAGGTTCCAGCCAAAGTGATGATGATGTGTGTGTCATCATCCCTGGAATGTCTGGTTGGAAGGTTTCAGACTCATCAGCTCATATGTTTGTCAGACTTTGTGTCCCCATTATTTCACTGAGTTCTATTATTTCAGTAGTGGTGTGGTCAAAGTTGTCATTACCCACATTGAAGGTCCTACCAAAGGTAGAAGAGGTAATTGTTTATTTTGTTTTGGACAAGATTCACTTTGTTCACATTCCTTTGAACTTATGCTAGGAAGCACAGGACATACTGGGATACAAGGCAAAGTAACCAACAGTGTTTAAAATCCAAGGCCCATAGCTTTGGACAAAAGAAAAAATGTCTCCGTTCTCTCCCTTTCATCCAATCCAATTTAGTTTGATTCAACCAACATCTACTGAGCTATTATTCTTGACCTGCTAATATCTGATGACCTTCATTAGTGTTTCCTTATATGTAGTAATTGAGTCTAATTCAGTAAGGATAACTTAAGTTCAAGTACATTTAGAGGATGGAGAGGGAGGGGAAATACTCTAATGTAAAGGAAGGAAAAGGGCAAAAGAAGCAAAATAGTTCAGGTAAAATACAGGGAATGAGACTAGCAAGGTCTTGAAAGCTTCAGTCAACTTAAGGGCTCATGCAGCATCAATTCTCAAAGTGTGATCCAGGGATCTCTAAGGGGTCTTCTAGGTTAAAATTATTTTTGTGATAATACCACCAAGATAGTTTAATTTCTAATACTGATAGATATAATCGACATAGATCAACATTCATTGGAGCAAATGAAGGATATTTTCACAAAGAAGAAATGTAGTAGAGTACATAAAGGACTTGACTTAGAGTCAGAAAGTATCAAATTCAAATCCCACCTCAGACATTAGGCCAATGTGTAACCCTTAACAAGTCACCTACTCCAAGACTCAGTTTCCTCATCTCAAAAAAGGAGAGAATAATTTCATATGTTCCCCAAGATTGTTGTGTACATGTAAAGTACTGTGCTAGTCTTACCTAGAATTCAGCTACTATTACTATAGAATGTCCTTGCAGAGAGCAGAACCCTGATACATTTCCCTTTGTGGCAAAACAGCATGGAAATGATCTCATATTTATGACTGTCAGAAAATCACTTAATCTCTCCATGCCCCAGTTTTCTTAACTCCAAAGTGAGAGGGGGAAAGATGATCTCTAACATGCCTCCCAAAAATCTGTGATCTTATGTGTTAAGGGAAAGAAATTCTGAGCGAGTCATTAGGAGGGATTAAAGTTTGTGAGAAAACCAGTATAATAGAACAACTTTTCATCTTATGCAAAGTTTGCCCTACTATCTCCAAACAAATATTTATTTGTGAGCTTTCTTTTTTTGGAAGCAAACACAACAATCATACTAGAAACAAGTAACAGGTGACCTGGTTTATTAGGAAGAGTTCATAATGAAAACATTTGCTTTTCCTTATTCTGCAATATACAAAAAGATAATTGATAAATAAATTCAGTTTTGACTTTCAATCTGTTGGCTAATATAAAGGGTAAAAAACCAAATACATTATGGTATGGTCATTTGTAGAAACAATTTTTTTTTTTATTACTCTTCTATTCAGTGCATTGTAATTTTATTTAACTTAAAATTTTTAAGTTAAATTGTAAGTAACCTATACTTTACTTACCAAGGACCACCAGACTTTTTACTGCATTTTAGGCTTTAAGGTACAATCTTTAGACTACTTTAGGCAATAGCAACAAGCATGCAGCCAAATCAGACTGGAACTGAAAAATTCAATCCAATTCATGGGGGCTGTGGGCATGGCATATGCAGCACAACTGAAATTAATCCCCATTTTCCAATCTAGTCTAATCTGGCCAGAGTCATATAGACAAAGAAATAATACAGACCAATGAGCATAGTGCTTTTACCTTAGCCCAACCCAAAGTATCATTTAAAAAGAAAAAAAAATATCTGAACATTTTACTCCAAAATGAGAGTTTCAACTGCATTAGGCCTTTGGCCCATTGGGAAGAATGGCATTGATCTTCTGTTTCTCGAAATGATATTTTAAATACAACATTAATAAAAACTCGTGGATTTGTAAGGTTAACGAGAAATCATGAATAATGTTAGGGATGTTGGTTATCACCAAGAGACAAAAAGGTGAACTGAAAAAAATTCTTTGCATATCTTAAACTATTCAGCTGAGAACCATTACTGCTAACTTAAAAAATATCTTCTCCTCTTCCCTTGGTCTGTCTTAGAAAATCCAATCCATTAAATAAAGACATATAGAAACTTGACCTATCTAAAGCAGTTCCAGTTTCTATTTTATACGATAATTACTTTATGTTTATAATTAGATTTTTTCCAAATTGCATACTAATTTTAAAGGCAGATTTTTTGGGGGGAAACTTTGGCATGTTGTCAGCAATGAATCAAAAGGAACAAGGCATATTTAGTACAATAATTCCCTTGAAACATGAATATAAAAATATAAAACCACTTAAGGTAATTAAGGTAATCTCAAAATTTTTATGACATTTAAAACATTTTCTCAAAAACAGCTGAATCCTTTGCATATCACTGTAGACATGTAAGTTCAGTATGGTCTGGGAAGAAATGAATGTCTTTCTGTCTCTGGAATCCAGTTGTCAAAGTCGTATCGATATTCTTTTGTTTCTCAGCTTTTAGGATGAAGTGTAGAAATACCTGGGTTTAGCATTGCCCAGGAGATCATCTTCATAGTTGGGGAGGCAGCAGAAGAAGAAGGAGCAGCCTATGAGGATAATGGTAGCTGCCCAGCCAAAGCCATAAGCCCAGTTGTAATAATACCTGGTAACAAGATCCCCTTGAAGGAATTGGCGAGTGTACATCACTGGATAAATAATCAGAGAGATGATCTGAAACACAGCTAAAGGCAGGGAAAAAACACAAAAGAATGAATAAAAACAAACCCACTCATTTTTTCATCTTTAATATTTCTTTCCCTATATAAATTCTCTAGGGGTGAGAATATTGATTAATCAATCGTCCTTGATTGAACATACCATGTGACTAGCACTAAATGATGGAGTACAAAAGAATTACTGGAGAACGGGGCTTTATGTGTAATAGTAACTCAGTGAATGTTTGTTAAGTTGAATAACATGCAAACACGAACAATAAATATAAGATTATTATAGGGATATTTTTGAGTTCACAATATAGTACATCACAACTTTCTCATATACTACATACTGTTTTCTAATTTTCTGGGTCCAAACGTTTTTGATCAACCTTATTTGTAAATATACATAGAATCATTTATAAATTATATACATATATACATGTGTACATATACATATATAAATTATATACATGGACATAGGTCTAAGTTTAGTTTTAATGTCTGTCATAGCTGAAAATATGTAGACAAATATGGAAACACATCACTGGCTTCATTTAATCAAATCATGGTGATCATTTTTTAGTCTCATCTATCAATTATTTTTAGATAAACACGTAGAATACAGAGAAGCATGAGAAGACTTTTATGAACTGATGGAAAATGAAGTAGACAGAATGAGGAAAACTATATGTTTGTGTGTGTGTGTGTGTGTGTGTGTGTGGTCTACAAAAAAATAACAAAATGAAATTAAATGTTGTATAATCATAACAACCAAGTCTAGTCCAAAAGAACAGATATGAGAATGTATCTCTCTTCCTCCTTTGTTGGCTCAGGGTATGGATAATTGCATATGTCAGTTTTTAGATATGCTGGCTAGTTTTGCTAAGCCATCTTTCCCTCTTTTTATTCTTTGTTACATGGGATGGTTCCCTGGGAAACGTAGAGGGAAGGAATATGGGATAAAAAGCAATAACAATAAAATTATGACCTTTTACCTTGAAGGGACAGATTGTATGTTTATTTATTTTTTTAAATATCTGCTAGGTAGAATATTTCCAACAGCTACTTGTCACAGAATAGCTCAGCAAATATGAGACGCTTGTGAAAGGAAAAATGGAGAGTGTCTTTAGTTTGATAATTCCTATAAGTACTTTGCCAGGAGAATACAAGTTTTTGGCATATACAATCTTTTTAGAGACTTTTTGTTTGTTTGTTTTGGAAACTCTTGACAAATAAATGCTTCCTGAAGAGACAGTGTATTTTTTCAACACCTGAGACTAGAACTGTGCAGATATTTTTGTGGTTTAATTATGTATGGATATCTGTATATGGAAATAGAAGTAGATGGGTCAATCTATAAATAGATTGATAGAGGTCTATATCTATATTTTTTCCTGAATTGGGGTATTCAGCTAAATTTTTAGGTGATGAAACTAAGTAGGTAATTCTCTCAAATACTGCAATATATCTGTGATCTTGAGAACTTTTCTCAAATACTACAATATATCTGTGATCTCTAGATCACAATGATAAATTTACAAGCATGCATTAAATAACATCTATATGACAGGCATTCTAAGTGTTGGAGATAGAAAGTCAGAATTATATAGTCCCTATTCTCAAGGAGCTTATAGTCAACTGACAGCATATACATAAATATGTTTAAAATACACAAAAATTAAAAAAAGGAAATTGGGAAGGGAAGCCACTTTGAGAAGGGGAATCAAGAATGACTTCATGTGGAAGACGGTGCTTGAGCTAAGTCAGGAAAGAAACTAGGGACTGTAAAAGGCAGAGGTGAGCAGGGAGTGCATGAAGGATGCATACTACAAAGGCTCAGAGATAGGAGGTGGAACATCATGTAAGGGAAACAGCAACAAGGCATATATGTCTGGTTTGTAGAGTGCTAGAAGGCAAGTAATGTGTAATAAACCTGGGAAGGTAGGCTGAAACTTAGTTGTGAAGGGTTTTCAAATCAGTTTTACTAAATAGTAGAGTGATATTTTTTTTTAAAAAGAGCTTTATAGAAAAACCAGGTTAGCAGTTCTATGGAAGATAAATTTGAAAGGGAAGAGACAAGGCAAAGAAAGCAATTAGGAGACTATTTCAATAGTATAGGTGAGAAGTGCTAGGAGCCTGAATTAGAGTATTGGCTGGATGAATAAAGAGGAGGGGATAGAAGCAAGGGATGTTAAATAGATAGACCTCACAAAATTTGCAACTGATTGGGTATGTGTGGTTACTGAGGGTATAGAGTCAAGGATGACACCAAAGTTGCAAACATGGATGACTAAACAATGACAGTGCCTTGGATAGAATAGAGAAGTCAGGAGAAGGGTATGTTTGGGAGAGAATCTCTCATTTTTCATATCTGCAAAATGGGAATGGTTAGAAATTCTCTACTTCACTAGGTTATTCAATGAATCCACCCTTGAATAAATTTAAGCCTTAATTATCTACTATGTGCCAAGCACATAGGCCAGCAAGGTGGCATAATGGATAGTACTGGGCCTGAATTCAAGAAGACTCATCTTTACGAATTCAAGTCTCAACATTTGCTCACTGTGACCCTGGGCAAGTCACTTAAGACCATTTGCCTCAGTTTTATCATCTGTAAAATGAGCTGGAGAAGGAAATGGAAAACCACTCCAGTATCTTTGCCAAGAAAACCCCAAATGAGGTCATGAAGAGTTAGATATGACTAAATGACTGAACAAGAACAAATGTGCCAATCCCTGTGCTAGATACTAGAAATGTAAAGACAAAAACAAAAGCTTCTTCTTTCCGCAAGGACCTCTTGTTCTACCCAGTGAAATAATACATATATAAGTAAATATAAATTATATACCAAGCAAATAGCAAGTAATTAGGGAGGAGAGGCTCTAGCACCTGGGGGATTCAGGAAATGTATCATGTTACTGCTACCTTCTGAGCTGATTTTTAAAAAAATCTAAGTATTCTAAGGGGCAGAGGTGAAAAAATAAGCATATGTGGAAATCACTTTGTAAACTCCCAAGTGTTATATACATGTGTATATAAATTCCTGTGTAAATGTTTTACTATTCCTATTCTTCCTATGTTGCTTTCGAAAACAAAATCAAAGATTTAAAGCTGGAAGGGATCTTCGAGTCATCTGGTCCAACCTTTTCATCTTATGGATGAGGAAACGGAGGGTTGTAATTGGCTCCACAGTCAGACTCCACAGCCAGAACTCTCACTATTACACTACAATAGAATGTGGTCTCTGTTAAGAGACACATTGTGTTATTGATGCTCACAGATATCAGGGAAGAAAATTACTTTTCAAACATGGTCTTACCAGCGAGGGCCAGCAGTCCTCCAATCACTCGCAGGAAAACAAGCATTTGTGGTCCACAAAGGGCAAAGAAGGAGAGGATGAAACATATCACCAGGATGATGCAGCCACACATGAGTGTGGCGGCTGCAGCTCTTCCCCAGGCTACCCAAAAAAGAGAGAGACAATATTTAATAACAAATAAGGTTATAAAAACATCAAGAGCAGCTTACTGAAACACTGGTGGTCATCTATGTTCTTTCATTAGATTTTTTTGGAGAGCAAAGGAGCTATTTTCCTTCTTTATTTCTTCATTGTCATTCCCACACCTCCCCTTCCTGCCCTTTAAGGAGCATAGGATTATCTTCACCCTGGTTAGAAATGTAAACACAACAATGGAAAGTCATCTAGGAAAATGGCATCTCCTGTATTTCTAATCTCTCGTGCTGGGCCTGTACTCGATTTCCAGATATCATAACCACACCTCATAGGAATCCGGAGCCAAGAAAGAGAATATTGCAACCTTTGTTTTGAGTCCAATAGAACAACCTGGGGCCTCATCTGTTCCCAACTCAGTAGGTGAAGGCTCAATGATTTCGTCTGTGTGGGGAAGGAGGGTGTAGAAGCTTCCTTCATCCCTTTATATCCTTTGTCCTTTCATCAAGACATCAGACCCTAACCTGTCTATGACTCAGTAGATAAGGACTAGGGAGTTGCCTGAGGCACAAATAGGTTAAGAGATTTGCCAGTGGTGACACCAGTCCTCCCTATTCTGAACCTTGCACACTATTCACTCTACCATGCTGGTCTTTATTGCTCACCCCATCTCCCTTGTTCTGCCTCCAGAACAAGTGTTTATTTCTGAGGGAAATGTTTGCTTCCCTGAGACAAGAGAATTTTACACCAACTCTCCCTTTTAAAGATTTCCTAACTTACCATAGGTCTAGTTAATAGAGTCAAACAAACACTAAGTTCCTAATCTGCACAGCCCTGTGTTTCGTAAGATGGATTTACAAAGCCACAAAAGAAAACAAATCTCAAGGACTGTGAGGAAACTCTGTGGAAGAAACCACATGTGAAAGTGATAGTAGGATGGAGTCACTACCAGCACCTAGTAGATCAGGCAAAGTCTAATGAAAGAGATAGCATGTCACTGAGTTTTAAATGAAGTTTGGGAAAGAAGTACACAGATATATGTGTATATGTATGTACATGAGGTAAGGATGGAAACACACAGTCTTTGCTAAAGCATGGAGATAGGAGATGAAATATTGTGTGCATGTGTGTGTGTGTGAGACAACAGTTATTAATACAAAATGAAAACCACTCTTTTTTTGTTATGGGGCAATCTAAAATAGAATATCCTTTGGACTAATTTTTTAAAAACTTAGCTTCATATATATGAAAACTCAAGCATCCTCAATATGTGAGGGGCCTCTCTCTGCTTCCTTTTAGCCTGTGTTATATCTTTCTGGAGGTATAGTTACCAAAAAAGTATTCAGTATCCCAAGTTAAGGTATTTTCAAGTTTGGGATAATGTTTCTGGTTCTGTATACCTTTATGGAGAATTCATACGGTGTACATGTTGTAAACTCTACCCTAAATCTTGCTGCTTTAGTCAGCATTTCCTAGGGCAGGCCTTTTTTGAAACAATTCCAGCTATAGTTTGTAATTAATAGTGGTACCCATTATCACTTTCAAATAAATAACATTGGATTTCCAGCATCAAACCAAGCAATTGTTATCATTTCCTATGCCTTATCAAATTATTTTTTTTCCTGCAGGAGAGAGGTGGCATGCATTATGTATAAAGGCCAATGAATACTCCTTCTTCTACATTTGATATTCACCAGGTCCTCCATATCCAAGGAGATGTAGAGAAGTGGTGAGGATAGAGCAAGTCACAGAAATTGCTAAAATGATAGTTAATAAATTCTTCATTAATGTGTCAATGAATTGCAGACAATGAATTTGGAATAGGGGAGCCAAAGAGGTAATTGATGATTGACTTTGCTTGCCCAGCATTCAGCATGTTGCAGCAGAAAATGAGCTGGATTTGAAGCTAAAAGGTCCAGCTAGGTTCAGGCTCCACCTGTGCCATTTACCACCTATGTGACCCTGGAAAAGATATTTCACCTCTCTAGGCCTCAGTGTCCTCACAAAATGAGAGGTTGGACTCAATGATTTCCAAGGATCCATTCAGTTCTATTTCCATGAACCTCTGAATACTTAGGGAATTCTGACCTTAAACAATTCATGCATCATTACATACTTACTCTAGGGAATAATACTCTAAATTTAGGCAACTGAGGAGTCCTATGACCCTACTCTGTCCCTATCCCCTGCTGTTGTTGCAATGTTATACACAAATTCTGTCAACTGTTTAATGTCCTAACATTATGAATACATTTTGAAGCTCTCAACCTCCCATTTTGATTTGTTAATATCTCCAAGGAAAGCATCAAACTTCAGGTTTGGGAAGAGAATGGTCAAGCAAGGCAGACTAGTAGACCATTGTCAGATAGACAGACTAGTGTCAGTCAACCACATATTCCAACATGTAAGGCTTCAATTGCTGAGCAGGAGCCAGATATTTCAATCTGTAAAGCTTTACTTGATGATCTTTTGCCCCAAGGAAAGTAAAACACAGGAATTACCTGGATAGAAGACAAAATTAATTCATGTAAAAGTGAAAGGAGCTACCATGGTATAGCAGAAAGACATTTGGAGTCAGAGGATTTGGGTTCAAATTCTAGCTCTGCTACTTACCTTTGTGACCTTGGGCAAGTTGCTTCACTTTTCTAGACTTTAATTTCCTTGTCTGTAAAATGATGGAGTATGTTAACCTCTAAAGTTTCTATTGTGTAGAAGAAGAATTAGGCCAAAACAGGAGCAATGGGTAGAAGTTTCAAAGACCAATTTAAGTTTGATGTTAGAAATGGTTCCCAACAACTGAGCTATCAAAAAGGAGATTGGACTGCTCTCCTTTTCTGTTGCAGTTGTTCAGTCATTTCAGTTGTGCCCAACTTTTGGTGACCCCATTTGGGGTTTTCTTGGCAAA
Organism: Potorous gilbertii; assembly: GCA_028658325.1. Lineage (NCBI taxonomy): Eukaryota > Metazoa > Chordata > Mammalia > Diprotodontia > Potoroidae > Potorous > Potorous gilbertii. The sequence continues at coordinate 48,012 of JAQQSK010002840.1, read as the reverse complement.
GATACTGGAGCGATTTGCAATTTCTTTCTCCAGTTCATTTTATAGATGAGGAAACTGAGACAAAGTTAAGTGACTTGCCCAGGGTCACACTGCCGGTAAGTATCTGAGGTTGAATTTGAACTCATGGAGAGAAGCCTTCCTGACTCCAGGCTCAGTGTTCTATCTACTTCACCACCTAGTACCCTCTGTCTCCTTGGAAGTCTTCAAATTCTTGAATACGCTATGGTAGAGATTCCTTTTATTTTGGGGTTTGACTAGAAGGCTGCTGTGATCTCTTCTAACTCTGAAGTTCTGTGAGCCCTTCAAACTCTAAAACAATGATCTATCTAGGAACGAACTTGTAGGCAAAGTCATTCTGAGGCTGGTGAAAACACCCAATCTAGTTGCAACAGTTTTAGAGCTTTTCAAGGGGGAAAAATCTGTAGGATGATCACACTGCACACTTTTTTGTATGTTTCATGTCTATACAAATACACATACATATTTAAGTTGACTTACTTTAAGCCTAATTAGTATTTAGCATTACTGTTCATGTTTTGTGTATGCTGTTAATATTGGGTCTACTTGTTAATATTTTATTAAATACTTATTTTTCCTTTGCTTTGCCCAGTGAAATTCACTTTACAGACATTGTATTAAAGGACACTCCTCAGAAAACTATTGGAATATACCTATTCAGGTAAGTGAGGGTAAGCTCCCTCTGAAAGGATTTTATAGGCAGGATAGTGATCTCTGGTCACAGAGCAAGACAAAATAGGTTTGTGGTATAGCAAAAAGACTAGATTGGATATAAGATAAAATTTTGTAATGCTTGTGTGAGTGTTCATCCTTGATTGCCAAAGAAGACCATGCCATCGGAGAAATAATGACATGACTTGCACTTTGTTTTGAGGGAGGGAGGGCTGTGCAGGTCACCAGCCTTACTTTTCCTCTAGAATCTGAGTGGAGATGACCCAGGATGAGGCAATTGGGGTTAAGTGACTTGCCCAAGGTCACACAGCTAGTGAGTGTCAAGTGTCTGAAGTGAGATTTGAACTCAGGTCCTCCTGACTCCTGCTCTATCCACTGCACCTGTAACACTAGGAGTAACTGAGGCACTGACATAGCCTCCCAAAGGGAAATGGTAAATGTCTGACTCTAGAGATCTTATAACCATCAAAGTTGAATGTCTAAAGGGTAGATCTAGTCCTGAGGAACTTTAGATCTTTCCTGCGTAGTTCTAATTGTATGATGTATACAGGCAAAAATTACCTATGCTCATGCCTGTTAGAAATAGAGCAACGTATGACCATTTTGTACATTTTTTTCCCTAAGAGATTGCCTTTGTTAAACACATACATGGAGGTTCAGATACACATAAAAAATTTACATTTGTGCATATACCCTTCCCACCTTCCACCCCTCCACAAATCCTACATTTTAACTTAAGGCCTAGTTAATAGGGTTCACTTATCCAAAAAATGACATCATGATAGCTGACGCACTTAAGAACTTCTGCTAAACACTCCTCAACCCCACAAAGCTCAGACCTTCACAGCCACTTATCCAAAGAGAACAGAGCAATTAGGTGATGAACTGGATAAAGGAGGCAGCTAATTAAGATAATTAGGCCCCAAATGTCCACTCAATTAGCTTAGTTGACCTAATTCATTAGATCAACTATATTCCACATTATACTGAGATATTAGAAACAAATCAGGGGATATTTGTTTTTTTCAATATGGCTTATCCTAGAATTTCTTCAAATGACATATTCCTTTAGTGTATTTAAAATAATTACTGCTAAAATTATATTTTTTACACAACTTTAAAGGTAAATAAATATACATTTTATATATAATTGTTCAACCCTTTGCTTGGCTGTATTAATGGAAAACTGACTGATTCAAGGGCTGTCTTTTTACTGTAAACTCCTACTAACAAGGTACATAAACCAGATTGCTTCACATGTGTAAGGAAATTCTGGCACAGATCAAACAGACACATAGACAAAGGGTGTGTGGGGTTAGGGCATGATACTGAATCATTGATGGAACTCTAAGCTTGGCTCATGGCAACAATTTACTAGTATACGATGGAAAAAGGAACTTGGAATTATGTCCCCAAAGTTACTTAAAATGTCTACTCCCTTTAAATATGAGACCCCAGTGATAGACAGATACCAAAGGGAGGATAATGACAAAAAGAAAGGCCCCACACACAGATAAAATTTTATAGCAGCTCCCCCTACTTGTCTATCAACTGGGAAACAAAAATGTAAATAGTATTATGTGGTCATAAGAAATGATAAACGTGAAAAACACAGGAAAACATGAAAAAATTCTTATGAAGTAAAGTAAGCAGAACCAGGGAAACATTATACACAATGATGATGATATTGTAAATGGAAGAACCAACCAAAAAACACCCAATATGTACTTATAATGACTAAGTTTAGTCTTGAAGAAGAAATGAGAAAATATATTTCTCTCCTTTACAGAAGTGAGGGAATATGGGCACAGAACTTCAAGCATATTACAAGCCTTGATGAAGAGGTTGATTAATTTTGTTCTATTGTCTTTGTCGTCATAAGAGATGGTTCTCTGGGTAGAGAGCAACCCAGATATGTGTATATGGAAATATTGGTGATGTAAAAGCAAAAGCTATCAGTGAAAAGGTTTCTGAAATATTCTATAAAAAAGTAAAAGGGAAAAAAACAACATGCCATTCTGGTAAACATTTAACTGTGATTCTTTCTTACCATTTGCCAAGAGGTTTTGCAGGTGAAGGTAATAGGCTGAATTCTCCCTATTGAAATACATACATATATATGTATATATATGATCTATACACATATGCACACTCATATATACACACATACATGTATGTATATATACACATACACACATATATATACATATGTATGTATATGCAACTACTGCACATTCATACAAATATTTTAGTTACTCCGATATTGGACCTCCCTTTCATATGACCCATTTGGTATGACCCATTCAGATTTTACCATTTTAAATATAATTGTGATAATTGTCAGTATTGAAAGCTAAGGTTATTATGACATTTAAAATGTTTGTGATTTTAAAACAACCAGTTTAACACATTTACATTCATAGTAGCTAAAATAAAACATATCTACTTAGTACCTCTTTCTATTTGTACACGATATTGATTTATTAGCAAAGTAACATCCAGTATATGGATATTTCATATAAAGTTGGTGATTTTTTCTTTTCCACTGTGAGACTAAAATGCTACCACTGGGGCTATATTGCTTTATCTAAAGCTCCAGGCATAAATTATGCATTTAATATGACAAACACATATATAATAACATAATATATATTATGATAACACTAATTTTTTAAAAAAGTATTAATGTCTACTAATGAGCTATTTTATTTTTTATCAGAAACAACTCTAAACATCAATGCAAATGATACTTGTTTAGTAACTATTTCTATTTAGATGGCTTAATTTCAATGGATAAAATATATTTTTTCAGTCCTCTCAAAGCACCTGTCAGTTTTCCTTAACCATTTATTCTCAACCAACTTTCCTAACATAGTGTGTATTCCAGTGCTGCTTTTATTTTTTTTAACTTATTTTGAATGATTTCATAAAGGTATTTCCAGATTCTTTTGAATTCCTTATAGTTGAACATATTAATTGCTTTCTAATGTTAGCAATGAATCTGGGATTTCATCATAATAGGGAATCTCCAATAAAAAAAAAACAAAACCTCCCTGTACCATAGCAGATCAGCACCAACTCTACAATTTAGTCTAAGAGAGCTACCCTAAGCAACTGACAGATTTAGTAACTTGTTCTGAATAGGAGCTAGAATTTGTCAGAGATGGGAATTATACCCAGGTCTTTCTGGCTCCAAGGTCAGCTCTCTCTCTCCACTATACCAATTTATATTCTATTCCATTATATTAATATATTGCAATTTATTCAACTACAATCTCCTATTGTTGAATATTTGGATTGTTTCCAGTTTTTTTGCAATTGAACATAACTTTGCCATGAAAATCTTTGAATGAACATCTCATTATTTTAATGTAAATAACAATGACTTCATTACAAGCAGAATCTGATTCTGAAAGGTGAAGTATGAATTCTAATTAAATAGCTTTGAGACAGTTCAATAAAAGAGTGAGTCCCCTGACTCCCCCCAAAATTAAAGACTCATTTCATTTCCTAAAGGTAAGATGCTGTATAGCCTCTCCTTGATTCCTTGAATAAATTTAATACATATTTAAAAATTCAATAAGTTATGATCTCTCTACACTTAAACTTTGAAACTTAATCAACCAACAAGCATGTATTAAGAGCCTACTATATACCAGGGACTATGATTATGAATACTAAAGTGAATAATCCCTATCCTCAAATTTACAATTGCAAATCTGGGTGAGTGGAAGATGGTAGTATCCTTGGCAGAAATACAGTTCATCAGAGGGATAAGATTGTAGGAAAAGACATTAAGTTTCAGTTTTGTACATACTGAGTTTGAGATGTTTACAGGACATTCAGTTTAACATGTCCATTTGGCAGTTCATGATTTGGGAACAGATTTCGGCAGAGCTCTTAGCTGAATGGGGCTAGCAATAATCATTAAACTCATTAACAGATAATTGTGAAATACAAAGAGCCTCTAACTCAAATGAATGTGGGTTACTATGCTACTACCTTAATCAGCTTACAACTCACACTCCACCCATGTTTAATTTTCTTTTCTAATTTCATAATGATGTTTCTTCACTACTGGCTATACAAAAGAGGCATTCATGAGACATTCTTGGATAATCTTACAGAACTAAGTTTGTCAGTATCAGAACAATTTAAAAAGATGTCTATGTAATATCAGCAGATATTAATTAATAAAGACATGACATCTTCTGGCATTGTTACTATTTAATTTTATATGAGCACGTTGTTGTTTGGTCATGTGCCACACTTCATGATGTTCTTGGCAGAGATACTGGAATGGTTTGCCATTTCCTTCTCCAGAACATTTTACAGATGATGAACTGAGGCAAACATTTAAGTGAATTGCTCAGGGTCACACACTGAGTCTGAGGCTGCATTTGAACTCACAGAGTTGAGTCCTCCTGACTTCCATCTGGAAACTCTACTGCTCCATCTATCTGCCCTAAGAGCACTTATACTAGCTGAAGCACATCTAGAATGTAGAACTGTATATAGAGTCTCCATTAAAAAAACAAAAGAAAAAAAAACTGGATATGTCACTAAAAAAAATACAGAATCAACACTAAAGCTGCAACACAGTAGGAAAAGTGAAGTTACTTAGTATTTTGCAGGGCAAAAACCATGTCAAGCCTCACAGACATACAGGAAAAATGAATGTTTGAGGTTTCAGAAGGGGATATGGCTTCATGGAATAAATACAGGGGTGCCTGTAGAACATTAGGAAGGGAAATGTAAGACATCCATCCATTTATTCTACCTATTGAGGCAATTAACAGATTTACTAGTGAAGTTTTTAAAGCTATTAAGGACTTACAAACTAAAACAGGCAATTCATCCTTGTATGTTGTTAAAAAGCAAAGTGATATTGGAGATGAAGGCCCATCCTCAGTGTGCGTTCAAGTCCTGAGACTCAGGTGAGTTGCCTGTGGTCACAGAAGTAGTGAACATCAGAGGCAAGATTTGAACCCAGATTTTCTGACCCCTGAGATAGTGTGCTTTCTATTGCCATGCTGTGACCATGGGGAGGGGCAACTTGGTGGCACAGGTGACAGAGCACTAGCCCTAGAGTCAGGAGGGCTTGAGTTAAAATCTGGCCTGAGGTACTTTCTAGCTGTATGGCCAAGGGCAAATCACTTAACCCTGCTTGCCTTACATGTAAAATGAGCTGGAGAAGGAAATGGCAAACCAGTCCAGTATCTTTGCCAAGAAAATACCAAATGGAGACAGCAAGAGTCAGACATGACTGAAAAATGACTGAACTGGCCATAGGAAAGTCACTTAAACTAAGCACAACATTTCTGTAACATGTTTTCTAAACCTTACCATCATATATAAAAATGAGTTGATGTTATTTTTCTCTGACTTTCCCAAGAATACAAAAAGCCTTTATTAAAAGAGAGATTGAGTCGAGTCTGATTCCAAGTTCAGTATTTTTTAAGTAAGTTGCAATGACTCTCCATTTTCTTTACCCAAGAAGAGGGAGTGGTTCAAACTCGTCTCCATAATTTCCCTCCCTGACCTGTAGTAGCTTGTTTAAGAAGATAAATCCAACATGAATTAATTCCCCATAAGGTATCCATCCACTTGATGTTCTTGTTTTTCTCAGAAGACTGGAAAGGGAGGAACTTTGGGTGGAGTAGAACACTCCATGTGTGTGCATGCTTGAACACTAAAATCCATCTCAGCATTTTATCTGCACAAACAATTCAAACCGCCATTTGGATTTGTGTTAGACTAGATTTTTTTTCATGTTTTAAGAAATGTAAATTATAGTTAAGTTTTTTTTTAAACCCTTTATTTCCTTGGCATCATTGCTGTACTTTACTTTGCCTGGGTAGACAGTGTATTTGTCAGCAAATTCACCATGTAGGTGTAAATAATGAAAGTGATGGGCAAGCATTTTGTAAGTAAAAGGCATTTTACTTACATGTAAAAAAAAGCATTTTGAATAATGACGTTTTTGTTTTACTCTGTCTCTCCAAGGCCTTGTATATACGTAGTAGCTACTTAATGTTGTTTGACTGAATTTCTGATATACATTAGAAAGTATTCATATTAACACTATATTATTTTAAAACTATCTATCTCAAGCTATCATTTCAGTTAACCAAATTAATCCTGGCTCTAATTTCTGTAAAGTAATCTCATTTTTTAAAGTCATTTGCCTCATTCTATTCAGTTCATTTCAAGTTAGCAAGGCTTTATCGAGCACTTTTTACACACGAGGCACCATTCTAGATCCTGGGAATATAAATCTGAAAATGAAACAGTCCCTGCCTTCAGGTAACTGGATTAAGTATAATTGGCAATCTGAGAAATCTTAAAAAAATATCTCAGGTCCACTTCTTTGCAGAAATGAGTTTCAGAGTCCCCCACAATACATCATCAGAGAACAAGTTAGTGTAATAGAAAGGGCACCATATTTAGAAGCAGGTGTCATAGCTTGGTATCCTGATTTTATGGTTTAGCAAGGGGAACTTGAATGAATAGCCTAACCTCTCTGGGCCTAAGTTTGTTCATTTCCATGTAAAAGTAGGAAACCAGACAAGCTAAGCTCTAATTCAACTCAACTCAACATTACAACTCAAAATTTAAGATTTTACATATAAGTTACCCTGTTTTACAAAACCTTCCATTCCAAAATTATTTATTATTTGTCCTGAAAGTGGGGATGAAGGGAGAGCTTCCAGAGGAGCATGAACTTGCATAGCAATGCAGGGTTAAACTAGATACTGTCCAAGACTGGGGCTAGATCCCCAAACCTAAGCTTCAAAATAAAAAGGACAAGAATGTTATATGAAAAATATGATGGATTTAGAATTAAAGAACCTGGCTTCAAGTCCTAACTCTGTCATTTGCTACCTTTAGGGCCATGGATCCCTTGACCCCTCAGTTTCTTCATCTGTAAAATTATAGGATAGGGCTATATGGCCTCTAAGGTCCCTTCAAACTTTAAATCTATGATTTAATGAAACACATAGATGTTTATAGCAAACCCTTATGTCTCACGGATCAGTTACAGTTAATGTCTCCATTTATAGTACATGATAACCAGTCATGACAGTGTCCTTCCCTTCCTCAAAACAAATTAGTTCAGTTGCATCAAAGAAGCTTCTGATTAGTTTCACAGATAAACACCAAGTCCTTTAATTAAGGTTCGTTTTCCCCTCTTCATATGTCTATGCCTTTTAGGTCATTATTTTTATGTTCTCACTGTCACATCATTCACAAAACCTTGACCTCTATAAAAACTGAAACAGAGAAGGCAAAGAGTTGCAGAGCCTGCCCCTTCCTCCTTTGGGAAAGTAATTGGGAGACCTTTAAATGCCACAAGTTTACAAATGCTCTTCCCTAATATTAATGATTTAATTGTATAGCGTTGGAAGAAGTAATAAGACATCATCACTACTCCTTTTGTTAAATTCTAAATATCATGTGAATCATGCACTCATCCATGTTGTATACATTAGCTGAGTTGTAGTTATGATATCATATTTAGAAAACAATGCTATGCAAATTTTCAGGCCATTTCCTCAAGTAAAGACATTCATATTTCTCACAGGCAGTTCTATCAATATAGAAGTTAAAGCAAAGACTTTTAGCTGTGTCATGGATTCCTTCGAGAGTTTGGCAAAACCTGTGCCCCTTCTCAGAATAGTGTTTTTAAATGTATAAAATAAATATATAGGGTTACAAAGGAAATCATATATGGAAATAGTTATAATTTTTTAAGTGCATAAACCTCAGATTTGGAACTCCTGGAAAAACAATGAAAAGCAATATTACTTTTTTCCTTGGATTTCAATTGTTTTGGAAACTCCAAGCACAAAAATTCTTCCCACTACTGCAGATCAGCAACTATTCTCTAGCTTACAGTCTTTGAGATTTATCTGAGGCACTGCAAAATTACGTGACTTGATCTTGGTCAAAAACCTTATATGTGTCAGAAGCAGCATATGTACCTAGAACTTCCTAATTCCAAGGCCAGTCCTCTATCATCTATGCCAACTTGCCTCTTGGAAAACAATTAGAATTTCAAATAAGAAGTCAAAAAGCACTAATACTTTGATTTCTTCTTTTCTAAATCTAAATGTCACAGATATATTTTCAAAATTGCTATTTCTGCAAATTTAGAAACCCTGACCAACAAAGTATATGGGCATGTTGGAATCAGACTAGGAAAGATAGGTGGTGTTCTGGAATACAGCGTCAATATCCAAAAGAATTTGCAAGGGGCAAAAAAAGACAGGATGAATCTAAATATTTAGAATTTAATTGGCCTAAGTCTCAAGTCCTATCCTTGTTAAAACCACAGCAACTGCAGTTTGCAAAGAATATTAATAAGCTCGAGAATATCAGGAAATGGTTACAAGGATGATGATTGAGTTGGACACTATGCCATAAAAGGACTGATTGAAGAGACAGAGGACATTTAGCCTCACAAAGACTCATGTGGGCCATGACAGCTGGGTTGTTTTTCTTGGTCCCAGAGGGTTCCCATATGTTGCTTGGGTGGCTGGGGGGCTCAGTTGGGAACAATGTCAGTATGATCTTCCCCATACTATTAGAACTGTCCCAAATTCTAAAGGGGGTACCTGGAGCATTCCCTTTCATTTAGAAGTCTTCAGACAAATGCTAGATGACCACTTTTTAGGGATAGTATAGAGAGGAATTCCTGTTCAGTTATAGATATCCCTAAGTCTATATAATACCAGGGCTTCTGACCAAATCATCTTCATTGAATAATTTATTTGTTTACCTACTGTACAAATATTTAGAACAGCCTCTCCCATAATTCCTTCAAAGGGATCTGGGATCTTTCAAGCAGGAAGTAAATTGGGAAAGGCAGGGATGGAATGGAATCTGCACTTTGCTAAATGTCTGTGGTTTTTTTCTTTAAGACAAATATTTTTAAATGTTTTCCTAAAAACAAACTGAAACCCTTACTAGCACCTCCTGAGGTCCCTTAAATTATAAAATTCTGTGGTCCTGGGAATGTTAGACTTGGGAGGGATCTTAAAGATTCAACACCCTTAATTTTATAGATAAGGAAAATAAGACTCAGGGAAATTGTGAGTTATCCAAGGTCACATATATAGTTGGTGGAAAAGTCAGGAGTAGAACCAGGTTGCCTGACTGCTAGTACAATACTCTTTCCAGCATAGCACACTGTCTCTCATGTACCAAGACCTAGAATTAGAGGGAGGAAAATCAGAATAGTATCTTATCAAGACTGTTTTCTGACTTTTCTTTAATGCCTTATCTGATAGTATTGTACCTTTGAGGCAAATGATTTTAAAAAATAATTGAGCCAAGGACTTCATCTGTAATCTGGGGAAAGTTGTCAATAATTTAAATCTCATTAATAAAAAAAAACGTACAGGACCCTTAACATGTTTATATGCTTTGATAATATGTATTATCCACCATGGCTACATTTTCAGGTAACTCCAAATTTAGGTGGGACATTGAATGATGGGGATAGTGGAAGTGCCAAGTACAAATGACCCCATGGTTAGAGGCACAGAACCCTGCATCAGAGAACAAGCAACATTACAAACGCTGTGACTAAAATGGTCAGAGTTTTGTCCTGATGAGTCAAATGAGCTACCTTCTCTTCCCTGCTATTACCTCTTTCCCTTGGAGCATTTCCCTTTCCTTCCCTTGGTTGTGACTTGGTTCCTAGTCATGGGCAGGAATTGTGTTAGATACACTGTTCATACTGAGCACCCTTTGTATAAGCAACAAAACCAACACAACTCAAAAACTTGTAGAAGTTACACCTAATCTTGCAAATTTATTCTTGTTTTTCATAAGAAAGGAGTTTGATATATTTTTTCAAGACTGCATTGGAAGGAAAAAGGAGCTTTCTAAAAGAGCAATTTTAAAGCTAAAACCAAGGATAGTCTAAACATTTTCAGTTTTCCCTTTCAAATTAAAAAGGGAAAGGTTATAAACTTCTACCAACTGAGAAAACATGTATACAAATACTTGTATGTGTAATTTAAATTACTTATGCCATCTCAGGGTTCAAGGTATTGAAAGTATCATTCTGTGGTTAGTTCAACCACACCCTGGTTAAAAAAAAAATTAACCTAGCAGTACCTTAAATGACAACCACAGCAAGGATGGCTCTTCTTTCATCAGAGGGGTCTTTGCAAAAGCTCATCAAGTCAGACCATGCTCAAGCAGGAATAAACCTGATAGTTTTCTTAAGGCTTCTACCACTCCAATACCATAGATTTTCTTTGATAAGCTTTTCTGTTTTTCTAAGCAAGTTACTATAGTTTTGGTTCACCATTGTTAAATGCCTTTGAAAACCTTTTTTTTTTTTTAGTTAAAAATCCTTTTTTCACTCCCTTCTTACTCTGCCCTTCTTCCCAACCCAAAAGAAAACCAAAATCTCTGAAGCAAACTGGCATAGTCAAGCCAAACAAATTCACACATTGTGCCATGGCCAAAAATATGTCTCAATATGCCCTGGGAATCCATTAGATCTCTTTTCTTCATCTCTCAGAAAGTTAAAATTCTAACAAGGACATGGGATTATATAATTTCAAAGGAATTTATTCCTCTATCTGAAATAGAGGTGCTGTTTGTTTTTAGGAAAATATTTAAAAATAGTTGTCTTAAAGGAAAGAGCACAGACATTTAGCAAAGTGCAGATTCCATTCAGTCCCGAGCTTTATTGCCTTTCCTAATTTATCCCTTGCCTGAAAGATCCCAGGATCCCTTTGAATGAATTATAGGAGAGATTGTTCTAAATATTTGTATAGGAGGTAAACAAATAAGATCTTCAATGAGGGTGATTTGGTGAGAAGCCCTGGTATTCTATAGGCTTAGGGACATCTAAGTGGAGGAGGCATAGCAGGCAATGGAAAAGGTCGTGGACACAATCTTCTTTTTTCTTCATCAGTTATCAGGTTATGGTCAGGAAGGTCTTGAGTTAGCCTTGATTAAACAGCATTTAAGTTCTAAGGTTAGGGAAGCTAGATGCCTCAGTGGATTAGAGTGCCGGAACTTGAGTCAAGAAGACTCCTCTTCTAATTTCAAATCTAGCCTCAGACATTTACTGGCTGTGTGACCATGGGCAAGTCACTTAATCACGTTTGCCTCAGTTTCCTCATTTGTCTAATGAACTAGAGAAGGAAATGTCAAACCACTCCAGTGTCTTTGCCAAGAAAACCCCAAACTGGGTCACAAAAGTCAGATAAAACTGAAGCAAATGAACGACAATGAACACTGAGGCTGCTTTTAGATTGACAAAGTGAACAGATCATCTTATAAATCTTTGGCACATATGGTGCCATTTTAAAGTGATAAAGTGAATGGCTTGGAAAAGCACAGGTGATGCTTTCTTTGTTACTGCAAACAATTTAGCATCCATTGTGATTTGCATAAACTGGAGGGACTACCCACATTCATGAGACAATAGCTCCCTTTCAGTACTGAAACACTTGCATGTAGAAATCATATTGTACACCAGGAAAGAGGGTGTCAGGGTATTGCACTGGAATGATTTCTGGTTTTCTAATTCTGGAACTTTTAACAGTGACCTTGGGCAAATTACTGAAGTTTTCTCAACTTCAGTTTTCTTCCTGTCAAATCTTTCGATGACTTCTAAACTCCACCACACCCCAAGCTCTAACCTGTTAACTTCAAAGTTTCCCTCCAGCTCTAAATCTATGATGCATAAGCCCTGCATCACTGAGCTTCAGGTCACCATTGTTGTAACTTTCTGAAAACTCCTTTACATAGTTTATTTGTATTCCATTTCCTACATGAAATGAACGTGATTTATTAAGTACCTACTCTGTGTAAAGCATTGGGCTATGATCAGTGGATACAAAGACAAGTCAGAAAAACCCAGGCTGCTCTGAAGGAACTCACATGCAAACAAAGAATTTATTAGAAGTCAGAAATGCATTCCTTAAAACAAGAGCTAACATGATCTAGCCTTTTAAATTACTAAAGGATCTGCTAAAATTATACTTGGGAGAACTTGGCCTGAGAAAACATTTTTAAGAAGAAGGAAAAGAGGAGAAAGGGAAAATCCTGGGAGCTGAATGCCTCCCTTGAAGCAAAGCCTATTTCTCTGAACAGTGGACCATGTGTTCCCCAGCTACCTGCCCACTCACCGAAGTCCATAAGGCTTCTGCAGTTTTCTTCATAGGAGCCAACGCCCCCAGAGTTAGTGTCACCTGGGCATTTCCACCAGAGGGAGGAAGTTTGAGAATTGTCCTCGGACTCCAGCCAGCCTCTTCCAGAGAGGGCTATGATATCAAAGATGATGGCGCTGAGAAGAAGCAGGGGGAGGATCCAGCGACAGCGCTCACAGGCAAGGCCACAGCGCAGCATTTTGTCCAACACTCCAGGGAGCTGAGGCAAAGGAGGAAAGGACTCCAGAGAGAAGAGAGAAGTGGGCAGCTGGGAGCTCGAGGCACTACTGACAAGGTTAGGCAAAGGGGGAAGTATTTAAGGAGGAAAGTGTCAGCATGAAAGGCTTTGTGGTCAGCAACCAGGAAGCCCCACCTAGATTCCCAGTGACTAAGAACAGTGGCTAGAACCTGTAAAGCCAGAGGTGAGCTCTCAGGCTGGGATAGGCTGAAGTCAAGTCGGGTTCAAATTACACACAGTGACGGGAGAACAGGATTTAATCCTTTCCACAGTAAAATCAGGAGCTAGCCCTGTGTTTTCACACACATGCAGACAGGTGGCAATGGAGGAACACAGATGAGGAAGGCTCCCGATCAGAAAGAAAAGGTATTCTCTGACTCCAGCAGTATAGAAGGGAGAATGGCTAGTTAGGTAATGGTTTTATGAAAAGGCAAAAATGCCTTTACTGTGTATTTCTGGAATAGCTCATCTGAGAACCAGGGAGCAATCCTGTCATGGTTTGTGTTTCTTTGCATTTCTGAGAAGGTGGTTAGGATAAGGGGTTTATTCTTGTTAGTTTGCGGCTTTATTCTTGGAAGTGGGTCCTCCCATCTCGACTCTTCCCCCTTTAAATGCTTACTAAGGTCAAAGGAGATCACCCTACTGCCAAATTCAAAAGCTATTTGTACATCCTCATCTTTCTTAACCTTTCATTTCAGTGGCATAAGTAGAAATAAAGGAGATCCAGATTTAATTAGGGGAGAAGAATCCTTCTCTAAAACATCAGAAACACCCATAATTAGAGGAATGGTACCACAAGCACAATAAGGCCACCTGTAATGGAAAACCCAACTGTTTTCTCACAAAAGCAAACCAGGGTTGCAAGTTCATGTGTCCCCTTTGGGTAGTAAGCTGCCTGCCACCATACCTCCTGATTTTCTGAGATTCAGACCCCTCTGCCAGGGAAAGTTCAATCATTTGCTTTCTTCTCCCCTTCTAACCCTGTAGCTGTCTTGTCTAGCAGCCATTAATTGAAAAGAGATTTACATAAATATATATATTATATATACACACATACACACATATATGTATTGTGTGTGTATATACATACAATACATACATGTGTATATATACATATATACATATATGGATAATTCTCTGGAATGGTGAAATGTAAATGATGTTAAAAATAAGATATGAATAAAAATGCATTTAAAATGAAAGGATGAGATTTATTTTCAAAATACATTTTGAAGTGTGGAATGGAGCTGGGTATGTACTGTCTTGGTTGTGGAAGATCACCTTGAGATAATGTACCAACTCTATATTGGTCCTTATGTCAAAAAAGGTTACATTAGATAAGTAGTGACTGAGACAGAAAGAACCTCAGGGCTCTGAGAACTGTAAATAAGTCCTGCCCCTCTCTTTCAGAGCTACCTTTTCAAGACAGAGTTAGCAGTAGTTTTCCTTTAGATTTCTAGGAATTTCTAGATAGGTTACTAGAAAGGGATTTCTAGAAAATCCCTAGGAAAGGATTTATCTTCCACTCCCAGCAGCAGTGGCAAGGAGAAGGTGTGTCATCTCGGGGAGCCCAATAACAGACCTCTAAACCCTGGCTGCTCTTCAATTTTATACTGTTTTGTGACTGATCCCAAGTCACCAAATAGTTACCATGAGAAAGGGACAATTCCAGCCACGGAGGTAACCCATGAGTTCAAAAGGTCTGGAATTCCTAAGTGTCAGCTGTCCAATGGGAGGTGCTCCCTTCCTTCGATTGCACCGCTCCTCAAAGGAAAAGCAAAAACCCAGGAAAATCATTCTGAACTTGAAGACACTAAAGAGGCGAACCTGCTGCCCAAAAGATCTGAATTTTGTGAGTTGCCTCTACATCTAAAATGAATGTGAAGTGTCTATTCTGAAGTCCCATAAAACTGACTTTACCTCTTCAATCAGTAGAAATGAAGCAATGAGTTATTATTTTAAGAATATGCTTATTTGTGCTCCGGATTGAAGGGGATTTATTATTAAGTACTACAGGAGAATGTAAAAGGCACTTGAACCACCAGTTTAAGTGGTTAAACTTTCTGTTCTCAGTCCCCTTAAAATTATGGAGGATGCTAAAGGGCAATTCATGGAAATTATATTTATCAATGTGTACTGTGTTAGAAATCAAAATATCTTAAGATATTATTAATAGTTTTGACCTCACAGACCCCCTGAAAAGTATGAAGGACACCCAAGATTCCCCAGATCACACATTTAAAAGCACTGGTATAAGTGGATGGAGAGCTGGCCTCAGAGTCAGGAATAAATTGCTATTCCATCTTTGATACATACTAAGACCATCTGTCACAAATGTATCCTCTTGGTGTCCTAGACCACTCTAAGTTCTGAGCTGCACTGGAAGATGTAGTTTCCTTATTGGGCATTCATTATATTAATGAAATGACAAGTCTGGGAAAAGCAAAAACAAAACAAAACATGAAAACATGATTGAAGACAGAAATAAAGTATAATCAGTTTTCAAAAAGTGAATATTTTAAAAACTTACAGAGATTCTGGTATTCATCTCTAGCCACAGGATATGTAATATACTTTCCTTGGATTCCTCCTGCCTAAAATTCTTATTCTGAGTATAAGCCTTAATATTAACTCATTTTGAGTTCCTTAGCAGTGAATCTGTCTAATTGGAAATGCAGTTCACCATCCTCGTAGGTGACAAAGAAGGGTATAGAGTTAGGTAGGAACTTCATTCATATGTCCTCTTATCTTGGCCACCTTGGAGTATAAAACACTGACCCATACTCTATAGCCTGTGAATATTTACTCTGATTCCCAAAATCTTAATGAAGAATGACTCTTACAAGCTTCAGAGGTCTGCCCCAAACTTCAGGACTTGACACATCTGGATGTCCCTATGCTTTAGATTCACTCATCCTTTTGTTTTGGCAGATGGCCCCAAGAAGATTCTACAGACCAGGTCTTTTGGCCATGCTAGCCTCTAATGGAAGCTCTCCTATCTATGCTGTTGCCATAATAAAAGGAGAACAGCTGATCTTTAAGAGCTCAAAAGCTGAACCTGATTCAAATAACCCTAACAAGGGTCTCAGCTTTTCCCTTCCTTCCTGTATCGGAAGCTACCTTAGCTATCACTGACAAAAATGTCCTCTTCTTCTTCATGGTCTTCCTTTGCTCCCACATCTGGTCCTCTGCAACTCACCACATACCACACATAAAAACAGAGAGCACAAGTCTCTCAGCTGTTGTTCCTAAAATGGGCCATACGTTGTGGGTATATAGTTGATTATTTTCTTTAAAAAAAAGTAATAGTTTATTTTCCCCCAGTTGCATGTAAAGACAATTTTTAACATTTGTTTAAAAAATGGGGGTTTCAAATTTTTTCTGTCTCTCCCTCCCTTCCCACCCCCCAGACAATTTGAGGTTGGTTATACATGTTCAATCATACAAAACATATTAACATAATGATGATGTTATGAAGAAGACACAGACCCAAAGGGGAAAAAAACATGGAAAAAAAATACAGCAAGTGAAAAAAAGTATGCTTTGATCCGCATTCAGACTCCATCAGTTCTTTCTCTGGAGGTGCATGAGTCCTTTGGAATTGTCCTAAATCATTATGTTGCTGAAAATAGCTGTCATTCACAGTTGGTCATCACACAGTATTTACGTTGCTATGTACGATGTCCTGGTTCTGCTCACTTCTCTTTGCATCAGTTCATATAGGTCTTTCCAGGTTTTTCTGAAATCTACTTGCTCATCATTTCTTATAGCACAGTAATATTCTATTACAATCATACACTACAATAGTTGATTATTTTCAAACAAAAAGGGGAAAGGGAACAATATGACAACTCTTCCTTGCAGAATAATGTGGTTCTAGGGAGGCTTTGTAACTCAGTATATTCGCTAAATATTTGTACTTGCGGTCCTCTGTTTTGTATTATCTGTGTCATGTGCACTGGGCTCAAGTACAAGTTGCAGAGTTTGCCAAAGGGCTGGGTGGTGATCAATCAACAAGCATTTTATTAAATATCTACTATGTGGTACTTACTGTGCTAGGTGCTAGAGATACAAGGATAAAAATTAATCAGAGCCGCTTTATTCCTATCTATAATCATATGTTCTATTTTTTTTTTGAGGAACTTACATTCTATGGAGAGATGCAACATGTACATAGATAAATATATTAATAAATACAAGGTAAATTTTTGGGAGAAGAGGACACTAGCAGCTTGGAGGCTCAGGAAAGGCTTCAAATAAAACATAGTGCTTGAGTAGAGTTTTGAAGGAAATAAGGGATTCCAAAAATCGGAAGTGAGATGGGAATGCATTCCAGGCAGAGGGGACATTCATGGAGATAAAGCTTTGTGTGTAAGAAACAGCAAGTAGCCCAGTTTTGAGTGCACAAAGAGGATTATTATGGTTTAAAAGGGAGACTGGAGCCAAGTTGTAAACAATTTTAAGAGTTAGGCAGAGGAAATTAAATTTAATCCTACTGGCAACAGAGAGCCACAGGAAATCATAGAGTAGTGACATCAGCACACTCTTGGAAAATTCATTTAGCAGTTGGAGAATGGATTTAAAAGGGGAGAGACTAAAGGCAGAGAGATTAATTAGTAGACTGCTGTAGTGGCACAGGCAAGAGAAGATGAAGACTTGAACTATCAGAGTAGAAGCAAGGGGTAGAAGTAAGAGATACTGGAGAGACAAACAACAAGGGTAGGCATCTGATTGAATATTTAGGGTCAGGGAGAATAAAGAGTCAAGAACAACACAGGTTTGCAAATGCTGAGGGCCTTGATGAATGATATGGTTATTATTAATGTAAATAGTAAAGTTTGGATGTGATATGAGTTTCTTAAAAATATTTTTATTTATTTCATTAAGATATTTCCCAATTACATTAAAATATTTTTAACGTTCAATTTTTAAAATTTTGAGTTCCAAATCCTCTCCTGCCTTCTTGCCCTTCTCCCATCAATTGAAAAGCAAGCAATATATCAATTATACATGTGAAGTCATGCAAAGCATATTTCTGTGTTAGCCATGTTGCAAACGAACATACACATACACAAGAAAAATAAAAAAGTATACTTCAATTTGCAGTCAAGAGTTCATTGATTCTCCCTCTGGAGGTAGACAGCATTTTTCATCCTTGTCCTTTGAAACTGTCTTGGATCACTCTCTTGATTAGAGTAGCTAAGTCTTTCACAGTTGATCGTTGCTACAATGTTGCTGATACTATGTACAATGTTCTTCCAGTTCTGCTCATTTCACTTTGCATCAGTTCATATAAGATTTTCCAGGTTTTTCTAAAATCATCCTGCTTGTCAGTTTTTAGAACACAATATTATTCCACCACAATCATATGCTACAATTTGTTCAGCCATTCCCTTGTTGATAGACATAGCTTTGATTTCCAATTCTTTGCTACCACAAAAAGAGCTACTACAAATATTTTTGTACAAATAGGTCCTTTTCCTTTTTTTTTTTTTTATCTCTTTGGTATACAGACCCAGTGTGGTATTGCTGGGTCAGAGGGTATGCACAGTTTTATACCCTTTGAGCACAGTTCCAAGTTGTACTCCAGAATGGTTAAAGCAGTTCGAAACTCCAAGTGGTATGGTTCTTGAGGAAAGATAATGAGCTTAGTTTTGGACATAGTGAGTTTTAGATGCCCACAGGACATCCGGTTTGAAATATGTAATAGTCCAACCATTCTAGAAAGCAATTTGGAATGATGCCCCCAAAATTACTAAACTAGCAATATCACTACTAAGTGTACATGTAAGTGAAAAGCTTAAATAACATAAGAAAGCACACACACACATATATATATATATATTATATATATATGAAGATAATTATAGCAGTTGTTTTTTTTCTGTTGTCACAAAAAAATCCCTGGAAACTAAAGAGGTACCCATCAATTAAAAGATTGATAAATCCATTATGGTACAGGAATTGTGTAATGCAGTACTATTGTACCATAAGAAATGACAAAAGGAACAGTTTCAGAGAAAATTGGGAAGACTGGGAAATGATGCAAATTTAAGAGAGCAAAACAAGGAGAACAATTTATGCAACATATTTATACTATATATATATTGTATTCTATACAATATATATATATATATATATATAGTATTCTATACTATATATATATATTGTATTCTATAAATACAAATGATTTTGAAAAACTTGGGAACACTGATAAATGAAATGACCAACAACAATTCCAGGGAACTAATGATGAAACATGCTCACCACATTACTCTCTCCTAGTTTTCTTTTTACCTGTATCAGTCTACTCTTTCTGTTTCCTTTACTAGATCTTTATCCAGGTCATACTTGCTAACCACGAATATCCCACAGGGATCTCTACTGGGCCCCTTTCTCTTCTTGCTCTTGATGATCTCATCAGTTTCCATGGATTTAATTACAATCTCTCTGCTGCTGATTCTCAGAACTACCTATCCTGCTCTAATCTCTCTATTGAAACTCAACATGTCCAAAATTGAACTCAATCTTTTCCTCCAAACCCTCTCATCTTCTAAAATGCCCTATGACTACTGAGGGCACCATTATCCTCCCAGTCACCCAGGCTCCTGAGCTACCTATCATCCCTTTTCACTCTCTTTTACACCCCTCCCCCAATATGTTGTCAATGTCTATCAATTTCATCTCTGTAACAGCTCTTGAATTCGCCCCTTTCTTGCCTTTGCTACTACCACCACCCTGGTACAAGTTCTCATCTCTTCATACTTGGACTATTGCAGTAGTATGCTGGTTAGTCTACCAGTCACAAGGCTTTCCTTATACTAATCCATCTTCCACTCAGCTGCCAAAGTGATTTTCCTAAAGTACACATCCAATCATGTCACCCCCACTATAGTGGTTCCTTAACAGAATAAAACGTAAAATCCTCTGTTAGGGCATTAAAAATCCCCTGTAACCAGTACTTCTACATGCCTTTGCAGTCTTATTATCCTTTATATACCTCCACCTCCCTTCATACACAAACACATACACACCCTCCTTGATCCAATGACATTGTTCTCCTTGCTAGTCCTTGAACAAGACACTGCATCTTTTGACTCTGGACATTTTTATTGGCCATCCCTCATACATGGAATGCTCTCCCTTTTCTTCTCTACTTCTTGGCTTCCCTAGCTTTCTTCAAGTTCCAGCTAAAATCCTACCTTCTACTGGAAGACTCTCTATATCTCTCTTAATTCTAATACTTTCCCTCATTTGTTTTTTTCCTGTTTATCCTGTATACAGCTCATATTTGGTTGCACATTGTCTCCCCCATTAGATTGTTAGCTCCTCGGGCAGGTATAGGCCTTTGTCTTTCTTTGAACCCCACATCACTTAGAACAGTACCTGGGAAATAGTAGACAATAAATGTTTATTGATAGACTAACATCCTGACAGAGAGCTTATAGACTTAAAATGTAAAATGCGAGATACGTTTTTGGGCATGGCCAAATATAAATATGTTATGCTGTTGTCAGAAGGGTTCAGTTTTTCCATTTTTTATTGGGGGAGGAGAAGGTGGGAAAGGGAAAAAATAAAGGCTTATTAATTTTAAAAAATTCTAAGATATGTAGTTGGTGATACATGGATGAAATTCAAGAGAGAGACTAGAGCTCAGTATAAATTTAAGAACCATCTGCATCGAGATGATAATTAAACCCATTAAGCTAATTAGGTTGCTAAGTGAGAGTGCATAGAAGGAAAGCAGCCTGGTTTATACCCACAGTTAGGAATTATGAGATGGAGGATGAAACAGCAAAGGATATTGAGAAAAAATGTTTAGGAAAAGAACCAAGAGAGAGTAGTCATGTAAATTCACAAAGAGGTAATCAGTAATATCAAATGTTATAGAAAGTGACAAAAGGCCCAAAAATATTTTGGTGTATATGGGATGTTTGTTTCTAGTTCTTCTGATGTAACATTTTAGGCTCCCTGAGGACAGGGACTGTGTCTTGCTTTTTTTCTGTATTAGCAGTGGTTAGCATAGTTCCTGGCACATAGTGGAAACTTAATGTTTCTTGCTTAATTGATAACAAAAAAAATGTTCCTTTAAATATTTTTGTATGTATAGATTCTTTCTCTGACTCTGAAGGACAAATCTAGGCATAGTATCGATGAATCAAAGAGTATACACAGTTTATTGACTTTTACTTTCCTTTTTTTTTTGGTTACCTTTTCTAATCTGTTAGATTTGTAACAGAACCTCAGATTTGTTTGAATTAGCACTTTTCTTATTATTAGTGATTTGGAGTATTTTTTTTATATAGTTGTTAAAAGTTTGAGTTTCTAACATTGCTAGTTGTTCATATCCTTTGACCATTTATCTGTTGAGGAAGCCATTCTTTCTAACTAAATTAGTTCATTGATTTTTAACAGACTTTTCAAAGAACTAGCATTTAGTTTTATTCTATAATTCTATAATCCTTTTGGTTGCCAATATCTTTTTTCCTCTAATTTTTAAAATTTCCTTTTTTGGGCTTATTTTTAGTTTATTTTCTAGTTTTTTAAATTGCATATTCCGTTGATTCATCTTTTTTTTTTCCCATTTTGTTAATGTATATTCATGGAGATAGGTCTGAGGACTGATTTGGCTTCAACCAGAAATTTTAGTATATGGTTTAATCGTGATCATTTTACAATGATAGTAATTTTTTCCCCCAATTTGTTATTTGACCCATTCATTTTTAAATCTCCATTTATGTCTGAATCTTTTCCTTAAATTCCTTGTATTAATTATAATTTTACTATACGATGGTCTGCAAAAGATTTGTTTAGTATCCTGCTTATTTCCTTTTACTTATACTTTCTCTGTATGGTCTAGTTTTGTGAATGTACCTCAGAGTACCGAAAAATATGTATTTTTAAAAATTGTTCTCATTCAGGATTCTATAAGTTTTTTAGCTCTAAATTCTTCAATCCTTTAGTTACACATCTTCCCTTTTTTACTTTTCCGTTAGACTTAACCATCTGTCCACAGGGAACATTAAAGCATTCTCCAATTGTTGTGTTATTATTCATGTCTTTTTGCTAATTTTCCCTTTATGGATGTAGGTGCTATGCCTGTTGTGTATTGAAGTTTAGCACTATCCTTGCTTTATGATGTTTTTGATATCATTTTTTTTTCTAAACAGAATGACATGGTAGCCAAAGGCAAAACCAAAGAGAACACACTTATTTCCCATACATTATACAGGAGTATTTTGAAGATGACATACAGGAAAGGAAAAAAATGAACCCACAGAAATTTTGGCATGAATGCTAACTAAACTTGATTATCCTGAGAACGTTTATAAATGAAACTAACTTCCTGCAGGCATCTCAAATTCAATGTATTCACAACAGAGCTCATTATCTTTTCCTGGCCTCAAATCCTATACTTTTCAAACTTCTTTATATCTGTTGAGAGGACCCCCTTTGCCTGCTGTCACATAGGTTGACAACCTTGACATCACCCTTGATTCTTTGCTCTCCTTCGCCCTTCATATCCAATCAGTAGCCAAGTCATGCTGATTCTGCATCTACCATATAGCTCACCTGTCTCTTTCTCTCACATATCCATCACCCCAGTTCAGGGTTTCCTTACCTCTCACCCAGATTTTTACAGAATTCTCCTAATTGCTCTTTTGCTGTCCAGTATGCCTCTTCTGCAGTTCATCCTCCCCAGAGTTAATAAAGTGATATAGCTAAAGTACAGATCAAACCACATCACCTCCTGCAAAAGAAACTCCAATGGCTCTGTTTTGCCTTTATGATGAAAACTCCTCTGTCTTTAGTAATCCTTCCCAGCCTGCATCTAGTCTATCTTTCATGACTTATTACAGATTATTCTACATTATGACCAAATTAGACCATTTGCTGTTCCATATATACATTTCATTTCCCATCTCCATGCTATTGCCCTGAGTGTCTCCCATACCTAGAATGCAATCCCTTTTCACTTCTGTCTCACATTCGTTCTTTCTTCAAATTTCCACTCAAATGCTGCCTCCCACAGGAAGCCTCTCTTGATCCTGATGAAGCAATTGGTAGCACAGTAGAGAGAGTACCAGACCTGGAGTAAGGAAGGTATGAACTAGCCTCACACACTAACTGTATAACCCTGGGTAAATCTCTCTCTCTCTTTTTTTTGTCTTTTTTTTTAATGATTAATTTTATTTATTTTCAGTGTTCTACAATCACTACCATATAACTTAGATTTTTTTTCCCCTTCCCTTCCCTCTCCCTCCCCAAGTGACGATGCATAGAAGGAAAACAGCCTGGTTTATACCCACAGTTAGGGGTTATGATATGGAGGATGAAACAGCAAAGGATATTGAGAAAGAATGTTTAGGAAAGGAACCAAGGGAGAGCAGTCACGAAAATCCAGAAAGAGAGGTCATATCTCCATGAATGTACATTAACAAAACAGGAAAAAAAAAGATGAATCAACAGAATATGCAATTTAAAAAAACTAGACAATAAGCTAAAAATAAATCCAAAAAAGGAAATTTTAAAAATTAGAGGAAAAAAGATAAATGGGAAGCCAAAAAGATTATAGAATTACAGAATAAAATCAACTGCTAGTTCTTTGAAAAGTCTGTTAAAATGTATAATTCTGTACATACATTCCTATTAAATACATTTTCACTATAGTCATGTTGTATAGAAGAATGAAAATGAATGGGAGAAATCATATAACAAACCAAAACGTAATACAAAAGAAAATGATCTGCTACATTCTGTGATTGAATTCCGTAGTTCTTTCTCTGGGTGTGGAAGGGTAAATCTATTAAATCTCAGTTTGCCTCAGTTTCCTCATCTGTAAAGTGTAGATAATAAAAAGACTTACCTTACATAGGTTTTGTGAAGATCCAATGAGGTAATATGTATAAAAAAGTGCTTAGCAAAGTGTCTGGCCCACAGTAGGTACTATATCAATGCTTATTCCCCTCCCCTCCTCCTTCTCTGGTTCCCTCAGTTTCTAATACACTCCGCCCCCTCACTACTACTTTGTATGTATTTTGTACTTATCACAAAGTCCTACTCCACTGACCCAGTGGTATGGAGGTGACCCTGAGTTCTTAAAGGCTATGCCAGTAGAACACAAGCTCTGGTGGGTTTTACTATGCTGGAAAAACTCTAGGATACTCAAATATGACCCCAGGAACAGAGTGAGGCTGTTTTCTGAAAACTAACATGGCTAATTATAAAGGGGCACATCACAAAGAGGCTGCCAGTTGGTGATAAAATTTGAGGGGGATGGAGAAGATGGCAACCCATGCTCTTAAACCAAAGAAAAAATTCTTCTCTATTTCTTCAGTGACATTAGAGAATGACTAAAAAACAGAGGAAGATTTTTTTAAATCAATCAACAGCTTTTAGATCAGTATGACTTTGATACTCTAAAGGTGGGATCCCTGTCCAATGACCAACAAATAGACATATTTATGGAGAAGCAATGAGTAGAGAAAAGTAAAGAAGGCTTCCAATGTGCTGGGTCAACTTCACTTTAGGGAGAACATTGACAAGTTGGGATGGATTGCAAACAATATCCTTCACAGGAAATCGTAAATTGGGGTTCTACTTGAGTGTTATGTTTGACATGTATTTATGTTTATGGTTACAAATATATGTTCTGTTGAAGAAACAGATCATTTCATGTTTGTCTTTGCATCTTTTGTATCCTTATTGCTTGGCACATAATGTAGATGTTTAATAAATTCTTATGGATTGGTGGTAATTCAAGAATATTGGTTTGAAGTGGAAGATCTAGGTTCAAATCCCAGCTCTGTGACTTACAGCTAGCACTGTGATGTGATGCTCTGAAAAAGTACTGGTTTTGAAATCAGATAGCTTAGGTTCAAAACTCAGCTCTGGCATTTATATCTAACTATATATACATGTATATATATATATATATATATATATATACATATATACATATGAAGAGAGAGATACACATATATACACACATATACATATGCATACATACACATACACATACATACATACACACATATATGTATGTGATGTCCCACACTCAGAGTTCTGTGGGCATCTCAAATTCAATATAACCCAAACAAAACTTTCCCCCAAAATTTACACCGCTACTAAATTTCTCTATTTCTTTTGGGACATTATTACCCTTCTAGTTACTCAGGTTCTCAACCTAAGTATTTTCCATTTTTCATTCGCCTTATATATCTAATAACTGAGGCAGCTAGGTGGCGTTGTATATAGTATGCTGGGCCTGAGTCAAGAAGATCTGAGTTCAAGTCCAGGCTTAATTATTAGTAGCTGTGTGACTTTGAACAAGTGACTTAACCTCTTGCTTCTGTTTGCCTCAGTTTCCTCTATTGTAAAATGAAAATAACAATAGCACCTACCTCACAGGTTTGTTGTGAGAATCAAATGAGATAACATTTGTAAAGTGCTTAACACGGTGCCTGGCATGTCATAGATACTAGATAAATGTTTATTGATTGATTGACAAAGGCTTATTATCATCTCCCTATTGTAATCAAGGCATATTATTTGACCAGTTGCCAGATCTTGTGGTTTTTATCTTCGTATCTCTTACATCTGTCTCTTTTTCTCAATACACGCAGCCAACAATCCCTTGTTAAGTCCCTTCTTACCACACCCATGGACGATTAGAATAAAATCCTAATTGGGTTCCCTGATTCAAGTATCTTTCCTCTCCAATCCATTTTTTTTTTTTTGCAGTCACCAAATCTTCTAAAGTACAAGTCTGACCGTATCACTAACCACTGAATAAACTTCAACAGCTTCCCTTTCACTCTAATTTCAAATATCAACACCTCTGCTGGGCATTTAGAGTTTTTGGTAATATGATCCAACCCTCCCTTTCCAGTGTTGTTACACATGGCTTGTGTAATATTTTGCATTTCTTTTGCACCTTTGTACTGACTTTCCCCTATGTGAAGAAAGCTCTTCCTCCTCCACCCCATGAACCTCTTGAAATCTCTGCTTTCTTTCAAGACTCAGCTCAAGTGCCATCACCTACATTAAGATTTTTCTGATTCTCCCCAACTGCTAGCACATAATCTCCCAGTGTTAATTTGCCTTAATTTATATATGGACATAGAAACTTCCTGTTTCATTTCTGTCTTTGTATCCTGAGTACCTCATACAATTGCTGTCATACTGTAAGAGCTTAATAAATATCTAGTTATTGACCTATAGCCCCTATCAAAGAAAAAGATGGGAGATGCATTTTCTTACTCATCTTTCTCCATCTCTTGGTCATTATAAGTATAGTTACATAACAAATAATATATTCCATATTAAATGTTATACATTAAATATACTATATAATTATAATGAAAAACATCATTTATGGACTGGATAACTTCTAATATCCCTCCCAACTTCATATCTATAATCCAAAAACCTGGCAACTCTGAGTTCCGCTTTGCCAAGATAGAAACAATCTGATACCTCCCTTACGAGAATTTATTTGCATTGCTTTCTACATTCATTCAAAGAAACAAGCATTTCCTGAGTGTCCATTTTGTGCAAGATACTATACTGGCTTCAAGGGATACAAAAACAGAAGGATAAAAAGTCATTTCTGACCTCAAGAAGTTGCCATTCTGACATAGATTTAAATACAAATTTTTTTTCTGAACATTTCAGTCAGCAAGTCAGAAAGATCTTCCTTGAAACAAAAATTAATATGATTTCACCTTGCAAATTACAAAATAATCTATTAAAATTATATCAATAAGAGATCACCCTTGAAAAGGTATTTTTTTAATAAGGAAAGGGGAAAACAAGACTTGGGTGCAAAGGGGGGAGGAAACCTTGTTGTTGGAGGCATTTCCTTTCAACATGGATTTCAAGTTGAAATAAGTAGGAGTACTGAGTGGGTGGCACTGGTTGAACTAAACATATACAATGAATCATCAGTCCACTAATGCATTAGAAACATTTCAGAAACCCTCCATGGAAATATACAGTGCATACTTCCAATTGCTTTTTCTGGGACTCCTCAATATCAGCACTGCATCATTATGGGTAAAAACTGTCAGCTCCACAATAAGAGCATCCTCTGGGCTAAGGCCAAGAAGTATTGGTTGGAATCTAACCTCCCAAACTTAGATCTGCTGATGTTCTCCTTAGTTTGGAACCAGAGCAGAGCTTTTCTCTTAAAAAAAAAAATAAACTTTTTGTCATGGACACCTCAGACCCTCTCAGGAAGCTTATAAACCTTTCCTCAGAATAATATTTCTTAATGCATGGGATTATAAAGGAAACCGGTTGTAATGAAATACAGTTATCAAATCTTTCAAAAGTAGGTTAAGAACTAAAGACAACTCTTTTGGAATGAGTGTATCAAATCACAGCATTTTAAGAAGAAAAATAAAAGATAAATTTTTATAAAGTTCCTGGGGAAGATGGATCGAGGATAGGGTGGTGATCAGGGAATTCGTGTTGTTTTCCAGTGAAAAATATACACTTCTGGAGTTTCATCTTTTGGTCCCACATGAAGCAAGAACTACCTAGCCCTTTCTTCAGTCCCCCTATGAACACTCACCATAATGCATCAGGGTCTCACAGCCTTCCTCAAAGGAGCCGGTGCCACTGGGGCCAACCTCATTTGGGCATTTCCACCACAGGGAGGACGTCTGGGATTTGTTCTCTGATTCCAGCCAGCCTCGGCCAGTCAGAGCTATGATATCAAAGACGATGGCACTTAGCAGAAGCAGAGGCAGGATCCACCGGCATCGTTCACAGTCCAGGCCACAGCGCAGCATCGTGTTGGACACTTCAAGGAGCTAGGGACAGAAGTAGGGACCGAGATCAGAGAGGAGCTGAGATGTGCACAGCTGAGAGTCCTGAGCACTACTGAAGGGAACAGATGAGAGGGGAAGTGTTTAAGGAGAATCTTGGCAAAAGCTTGGGGGGAAAGACTTTGTAGTCAGCAATGTGGCAGCTCCACCTAGATCCCTATCTATTAGATGCTCAGGAGCTGGATGCCCGAGGGTCGAGAAATGCCAGGGGGCAGGGATAGGCTGAGTCTAGGTTGGTAAACAAGTCTGGATAGGCGGGCTTATGCTGGTAAACCTGGCAGGGTTCAGATTCACCCATGGGTACAAAAAGAACAGCAATTTAACCCTTGCTGCAGGGAATACAAGTGACCCTGCCTCAGTACACCTGGAGACGGGAAGCAACATAAAAACAGGCAGAGAAGACACTCGGGAAATTCCAGATGTGGGGAGGAGGGAGTTACACCTTGAATGGAATGAGTCGATTCTCACAAAAATTTATAATTCTCAAAGTACAAAATAAGGAATCATTTTTGGTTGGTTTTATTTTTTTAGGTCAATGGACCTTGAAGAGATTGTTATGGGGCAAGCAGCTATGTAGAAAGGCTTCCTCTTTCTGTTTCTGTCACTCAAGAAGGCTTGTTCCCTGCGGGAAGGAATGTTGTTTTACTTTGCATTTCTTCACATTTTGGAGGTCTCAGAATAATGTAATTAGTTCAGGGAGTTTGTCTGGCAGAGAGGAAATCACAATGCACTCTATTGGAGTCAATAGAGCCTGGGTTCTAGTTTGGGTTCTGCCACCCAAGTACTTATTGTTTCTGGGTTTCACTTTCCTCATCTATAAAATGAAAGGGTTGGTTTCCTTCAAAGTCTCCTCTGTCTGTAAATCTGTGATTCTTATTAGGCCATCTAACTTTCAAATTCAAAGGATATTCCTTGTCTTTTCTACTCGCTGGCACAATGAAAAGTGGGGGAGACCAGCCTTTATCTCTTGGGGTAGGAGGGTATCTCTCTGAACATTCAGAGGAAACGCCTAAAATTAGGGTTGTGGCATCATGGACAAAACTAGGTCACTGCACCCCACTATTTTTCCCCAGCCCAAGTCATGGCTTTAACTCATGTGCCTACTTTGGGTTTCCAGCTATTTTAACTTTCTGGGGTTCAGTAAATGGTAGTTCACCCCCTTCCATTCCCAATGGAAGCAAGATCACAAAGGTTTCATTTCTTTACTCTGCCCCTCTACCCCCATTAGCTCTTACTTGGAGCTATTATTTAAAAGGTGAGTTATTATGAAGCACCAGAGGTGAACATACAATTGAGAGAGGGGGAAGAAGGTAAAGAAATAAATTAAAAAGGTAACAGTTACATAGTTTAAAGACTCGTAGAGCTAATTCTATTTGGTAGTTGCTGGCTACAGGACTTGAAACCCTCTCTCTTCATCTCCCTTCTGCCTAAAATTCTTCTCCATTTCAGCCTTAACAGTAACTCAGTTCTAGTTCCATAACCATATATTTATCCAATCAGAAATGATGTTCACAACCCTTACCTGTGGCATATGATGTCTGGACCTGAGCAAGAACATCCCTGGGTTACCTCCCTAGCATGGTTATTCTGAGATAAATTATACAAATATGATTTCCACAGCACGGTTTGAAAAGTTGCCTCTCCCCTTTCCCAAGACTAAACAACAAAGTATTATTCTATGACTCCCAAACTTTCCTGGCTCGCAATTTCAAGGCTTGAAAGAGTTAACCAGACTTTAATCCCTTCAGAAGTTACTACTATCTTTGCTGCCACACTCATTTTTTTGTTCTGAATGTTCGTTCATTTAAGTAAATTTTACAAGCCGATTTCTTCGTTTTTCCTTTCAGCCTTTTTTGTTTTTCTTTTTGAAAAATCATCTCTTCTTCTTATGTTATCATAATCAAGGCAGTTGAACTGTGGGAATCCAAAGGAATAGCTGATGCAAATCACTATAACAAGATATTAGCCTTTCCCTGAGTTTGAAGTTGCCTATAAGCCACATATAAAGACAGGAAGACAGGTTCCTGGGCTGTAATTCCTATGCTGGTCCTTATACAGGGCATATGCATCTGATTGTGATTTTGAAAAAAAGAATGATAAGAAAGTCAGATGAGATTGCTTTAGATCAGAAGAGTGTAGTTTTGAAGAATCTACATATTTGAGTGGCTTTCTCTTTGTATTCTCCTGTATTATGTGGTCCCTGGAAAAATCTTGTGTGTTGGGCTTCACAATTAGTTGCCTGATTTCTTAAGCACTAAGTATACCAAAGGGCTGAGTGGTGATGACTTATTGTGACTAATAATTGTATATTTCACAAGACATCTGAGATCTTACCTTCTTTAAGATGCACCTGTGTCAGAGACTTAGGCACCCTGGAAGTCACAGATCACAGAATTGTGATATACACCAATTGCTGCCTAAGCTTGTGACCAGGAGAACCCTCCTTGACTTGTATACCCACACTCTCCATAGCATGATTCTCAACTTTTATTGGCCTGTATTGGTATGTATTTATAGTAGGCCTGAAGTCAGGAAGACCCAAGTTCAGATCCAGCCTCAGATTCTTACTATCTGTGTGACACTGGGCAAGTCACTTACTTCTATTTGCTTCAGTTTCCTCATCTATAAAATGAGATGGAGAAGGAAATGGCAAACCACTCCAGTATCTTCCAAGAAAACCTCAAATGGAGTCACAAAGAGTTGGACATATCTGAAATGATTTGTACTCCCAAAGGGGTCTTCCCTCTTATTTCCCACTTCCCAATAAACTAAGTTGATAGAAAACTAAAGGCCAATAGAATCTGGGCAACTTTCTCTTGTCCTCAGTCAGTACTCAAAAAATGTCCTTGATACAGTCATGAGTCACTGGCCCACTTTGGTTTCTTCTCCTCTGATGATTACCTGTTGTTATAATATTTACTTAATGGATCTACAGTCACATCAGTGCAGCATTTCTTTCATCACTGAAGATCACAACATGTCCATGCCACATTTCTATATAGTAGATCACTAAACATGCAGGACCCGTTCTGGGTCTGTTCATACATTGGAGGTAAAAATTAGACTGACTATATAATATTTATCTCTTTTGCAATGTGACTAACCTATCTTTTTTCCAGACCTATATGTCCTTGATGATGTTTTTTACAGAACTGCCAAGACAAGATAGATGGTAGTTAAAGGCAGCACTGGTTTATGGTACAAGGGCAGTTCCAAACACTATGGGTGAGGATTATAGAAGATAATGATAGAGGAGAAAGCAAACCTACCTCAACACTAAGCTAAGCTAAATTATCCCAAGAGCATTAGTGGATACAACTAGGAAGGCAATGATTAGACCCGAAATGGAACAGATTTGTCATGTTTCTGTAGTGAGGTATATTTATTTTCAATTCAACAAATATTTATATGCACGTGCTATGTGCCAGGCTCTATGACAAAGACAAAAATGAACCTGTTCCTCCTCTCAAAGGGCTAACATTCTAATGGGCACAATGACAATGGAACCACTTCATTTCAACTCTACCATCGAGTACTTTCTCTGCCAGTTGCTCTGTTTAGTATTTAACATCCTTTCCAATCTGACTCCAAACTATATTTCTACACTTATTACACATTATATATCTATATATACATATATACACATACATATATGTGTATATATGTATATATAGATATATAATAAGTACATATATACATATACATATATGTATATATGTACTTATTATATATTATATTGTTTACAAATAGACAAATTGAACTACTTGATATTCCCCATATTCATCTCTCATTTCCATGAGAGATTTCGCTCATTCTCTCATTCACCTCTCAATTCCATGCCTTTGAGGTCTCGCATTGCATCCTGGGCCATCTCTTGTCATCCTGATCCGTATCTGGCCACTGGACCCAGATGGTTCTGGAGAAGACAATGAGGCTGGTGACTTTGCACAGCCCTCCCTCACTCAAAAGAAAGTCAACTGTAAGTCATGTCATCATCTCCTTGACGTCATGGTTCTCTTCAAGAATGAAGGACAAACACAACTGAGTAGTCTGAGTTGCCTGAATAGGGACCCAGCCAGCTGAGTAACTCAGCTCATTCTCTCCCTCTTCCTCTCCCTCTCCTTCTCCCTCTCTGTCTCCTCTCCCAAGTAAGGTAAGTTTTGATGGCTGAAAGCTGCCCAGTTAACTTGAGGTTTACTGGCTAGGATCTCTTTCTTTCTTCCTTCATTCCTCTTTCTTTCTTTTTCCTTCCTTGCTTTTCCTTTCCCTTCCTTCCTTCCTTCCTTCCTTCTTTTTTCCTTAAACCCATTTCACTCTGGAGCTCATAGATTGAACAACAATAGGTCCCTGTCCAAGCGCCACTTAATGGCTATTTTTGAGCCCTCCTGGCTCAGAGTGAATGTCAGTAGTAACTCTTTCTGTTTTGACCAGCAACCCAGAGGATCTTCCCCTCCCAGTTTGATTTTTTTATTTTTAATTAAAGCATCCCTTCCTTGACTCACTTCTTGAAGAGGCCTATTCACTGAATGA
Organism: Potorous gilbertii; assembly: GCA_028658325.1. NCBI lineage: Eukaryota > Metazoa > Chordata > Mammalia > Diprotodontia > Potoroidae > Potorous > Potorous gilbertii. The sequence continues at coordinate 15,538 of JAQQSK010002840.1, read as the reverse complement.
GCATTATGTCACTCAAAGTGAGAACCTGAAAAGACCTTAGCCTAAAAAGGACCAGGGTCCCCATTGCATCCTGGACCATGTCCAGTTGTCCTGATGAATATCTGGCCACTGGACCCAGATGGCTCTGGAGGAGAAAGTGAGGCTAGTGACCTTATACAGACCTCCCTCACTCAAGTCACAGTCATGTCATCATCTCCCTAATATCTTGGTCCTCTTTGAAAACAATGGACAAATACAACAACAATCATGCCTTTGCACACCCAGAGTATATACCCTTTTCACTTTCACCTATTAGAATCCCAAGTTTCCTTCAAAACTCAAATGCCTCCTTATATGTAAGAATTTTCCTGATTTCCTTTGCTGAGTCCTGATTTTTCAAGTACTTTATTGTTTCCAGGTTCAGGTGTTAGTTCCTCCTGACTGAAATTAGCTTGTATTTACTTTATATTTGCATTTATTTATATGTGTGCATGTTGTTTCCCTAGATAGAACATCAGCTTCTTGAGAGCAGAGAAAATTTTGGTTTTGTCTTTGTATCCCAAGTCCTTTGCACTCTACCTGTCAATTAATTGGTGCTTAATATATGTTTCTTGATTGACTGATGAAAAATTTTAAATGCAATATGTAAAGTCAGGAAGAACAGGTGTGCCTAATGAAAACAGACAGAAGAAATCCATGCTCAGATCACACAGTTTTAAGGCACTCAAACATCAATTTTCTGAGATTATCATAAACCCCACCCCCTTAAAATAATCTCAGCAAATTGGGATGGAGATAAAAATCCAAAAGATTGGAAAAGAATCAAACTTAATGATGATTGCCATCACAAGAACTTAGAACAAAAATAACACATCCACACCTACTCCCCATGTGCCTACTTTTTAGTATCTAAAGAGTTTATGAATGTTCTAAGGGTAACCTTGATGAAAATGTGAGGATGGAACAGATAGGCTATCACAAAAAAAGATCTTTGGAATTCTTTTGACTTTCTCATTATGACAACAGTTTTAAATCACTTAAACTTTTCTAACAAATGGTGATAATCAGGTTATGATATCAAGAGTTATATGGTCATAAAATATCATTTTCTTTATCTCTACCCTAATACCTGCCATAATCAAGCAGGGTCATGGGATCATATATTTAGTGCTGGAAAAAGCCATCAAGTCCAAACCAGTGAGGAACGTGAGGGCTGGAAAGATTACAATGACTTGCCCAGAGTCACAAAGCTAAGGATCAGAGATGGAAATTAAAATGAGGTCCTCTCACAGGAAGTACCTTTGTTCATTAGTCATCACAATGAGAACATTTACTTTCAAAATCTGTGCTACTTCTGCTGTTGTCAGTGCTTTCTTGCTTCCACATGGACTTCTAATGGCCCTATGCCCTTTCTATGACCAAAATAATGTCTATAAACAAAATACATACACATAAAGTGCAGGAACTAAAACCCTAGACCTTCATGTTTATACTTCAATACTGTTAAATATCTACTCATGGATTCTATGCTTCATTTTCACAGAATTGTAGAATTGGAACTTTGGGAAGGACCTTGCTGACCATCGAATCCAACCGAAAAAGGAATCCTCAGTATAGCAGGAGGAACCAGATTGCCCTGGTCAGTGTCTCAGCTTCTAGTGACCAACCCTGCACCTATCAAGCAAGCAATAGTTGCTCTTCTAGAGAGGTGACAGGCTACTCAAACTTAACTGATGACTCTCCTGGTGCCCAAGAAAACTTATGTTGGCATTCAGGCAGTGGCAACTCTTCCAGTTGTTCTGGAAAATTGTCAGACAATTCCTTCAGGTCAGCTAATCTTTCCCCCTTCCCCAGCAGTTCTGCCTTTTCTTCTGGCTGATCTCAAGCTATCAACCCTACCTGACCCCAGTCAATATACCTTGCTCATCTGTTGGCTGACCTTTAGTCACTGTGACTCCTAGAACCCTCCCATCCCCAGGAACTCTTTCAATTCTTTTGTTTGGTTTTTGTTTTTCTTAGTTTTTTTTCCTTTCAAAGATGTATTTATTTACATTTGCTTTTTAAATCTGACTTCCAAAGTTTCTCGCTTTCACTCTCTCCCACTGAGAAGGCAAGCAATATGATATCAATTATACATGTGAAATCATGTAAAACATATTTCCATATTAGCCATATTGCAAAAAAAAGAAAAAATTATTCTTCAGTTTGTGCTAAGAGTTCATCTGTTTTTCTCTATAGAGATAGATAGTTTTTCATCATGAGTCCTTTGGATTTGTCTTGGATCATTGTATTGATCAGAGTAAACAAGTCTTTCACAGTTGTTCATCACTGTAGCATTACTCTTGCTGCATTGCAATAATCTTCTGGTTCTTTGCCTTTCACTTTGCATCAGTTCAAACAGGTTTTGCAGTGTTTTTTTTCTGAAAGCATCTTTGTTATTTCTTAAAACATAACAGCACTCCATGACAACCATATACCACAACCTATCCAATCATCCCCCAACCGATGAGCATCCTCTTGATTTTCAATTCTTTGCTACCACAAAGAAGAGTCAGTAAAAATATAAATATATATATATATATATACATATATGTGTATATATATATGCATATATATGTCCCTTCCTCCCCTTTTTTTCAATCTCTGTGAAATACAGATCCAGTAGTAGTATTGCTGAGTCAAAGGATATGCAGGGTTTCATAATCATTTGGGCATATTTCCAAATTTTTCTCTAAAATGGTTGGACCTAGAATGGAGTAGTTCATTACTCTACCAATAGTTCATTAGTGTACCTATTTTCCTTCATCTCCTTTACTGTTTGTCATTTCTGAAAGGTGAGAAGAGGTACTTCAGAATTGTTTTAATTTTCATTTTTCGAATCAATAGTGATTTAGAACATTTTTTCCTATTACTATAGAAAGTTTTGATCTCTTCTTCAGAAAACTACCTGTTCATATCTTTTGACAATTTATCAACTGGGGAATGGCTCTTAGTTTCATAAATTTGACTCAGTTCCCTATATATTTGAGAAATGAGGCCTTTACTAGAGAAACTTGCAGCAAAAATTTTTATGTTACTTCATTGTTTATGATACCTTTTAACACAATGTAGTTTCCATGATTATCTCTTTTATTTTGATTTATTGATGTTTTTACCTTGATCATGACTACTACCTCAATCTTTTTTTACTTCAAATAAACCATAATTGTGCTCCAGTTCTTATTTTTACTCTGAATAATGTGTGTCTTCTTGTTTCAAGTGTGTTTCTTATAAATAACTTATTGTTGGATTATAGTTTCTAATCTAGTCTGCTTCCATTTTTTCAGTGAGTTCCTCCCATTCACATTCACAGTTATGATAATTGTGTATTTTCTTCTATCCTATTTTCTTCTGTTTATCCTTCTCTCTCTCTCTCTCTCTCTCTCTCTCTCTCTCTCTCTCTCTCTCTCTCTCTCCCTTTTTCCTTGTTGTTTGCTCATTTTTCCAGCCTATTTCTTGACTTTGATTTTTATGTTAACATTGGGCTATACTCACATGCAGGTGGAGAGGCTCTATCTCAATCATCAGGCTTTTTTGTGTTTCTGTTTTCCAAGCTAGCTTTGGGTGTCTGCAAGTTTTCAGTGCTTCCAAAGTGGTGTGATCAGGAGAGAGGGGCTGTCACTGCTCTCCTAGTCTACTCTCTGGTCTTTATTCAGAAAGGGCCCTTGCTCTCCTACAGCCACAAACACTAGAACTATTACCAGGATGCCCTTGTCACTGTTCACAAGCACTGTCCTGGAGCTGTGACGCAGAACTTCCTAAAGAGAACAGAGTCACAATCAACACCAGCTGTACCCCAAGCTAGCCAGAAATCCCCTATAATCTCTTTCGCTGCCAGTTGTTCAATCCCCTCACTGTTTCTGGGCTAAAAGCCCCCAAACTGCTGTTACTGCTGCTACCATTGCTGCTTCCACTAATTGCTGCAGCCATGTTTGTACACTCTAGACAGGCCTTCACCCCAGTATCATAGACCTCTCCTGCTAACCTCTTAAGTTGTCTTAGCTTGGAAAAATGTCTCATCCTGATCCTTTGTTGTGTCTGCCTCTCCAAAAATTTGATTTGTAGTTTATTTTGAAATTGTTTGAAAGGGAATGTTAAGAGAATTCAGCTGGGTTGCTGCCTTTAATCTGCCATCTTGGCTCCTCTCCCCCAAACTCCTTCATTTCTTCAGGAACTTCCAACAATTCCCTGGCTCCTGTACTTGTACAAGAGAGTTTGGCAAGAATTTTTCTGCTTCACTCCAAGTCATTTTATTGGTTATATTCTAGTTTACCATAAATGTAGAAGAATTGTGATACATAGTGGAAGCACAAGGCTAGTCCTCTGTACCAGATAAAATCCAGAACAGAGACTTGTGTAGCCATATGATAAGCTTTTAGTGACATGTAGGACCACCAAACCTTACCATCTACCATATCACCACCTCCCAAGACCCTCTAGGTTTTATCATCTGCTCCTACAGTCCTCTGACATTTACATCTGACCTACTTAAAGACTCCTCAACCTTGACATTCACCCACATACTGCACCCACAGAAGTCCCAAGTCTTTCCATTTACCCTGTCTCTTAAATTTCTCTTATGGATTGTCTCTGCTAATTAGAATGTGAGCTGCTTGAAAGCAAGAACTACCTCAATTTTCAAAATTTGTATCCATATTAAGCAATTATTCTAATTATTTATTCTAAGATTAAACAAAAGTTCTAAGCAGAATTGCTTGACACATTGTAAGCACTTAAATGTTCGTATTCATTCATTCATTCATTCATTCATTCATATAGCACACCCGACAAGTACGTGGGGCCTTCAAGCCTACTTGAGTCTGTTTGAAGACTTCATAATAGCAACTTAGACCAGAAATATAGTACTGAAAGTCATTTGGTGGATGTGAGAGTTGAACAATGGAAACTGATCAGATCACCAAGCAAGACAGCATAGAGGGGAAAACAGAGAAGGGTCTAAGACAAGTCTTGGGAGCTCTCAAAGTGAGTGGCCATGACCTGGATGACAAGCCAGCAAAGGAAATTGAGCAAGATTAGTCAGAACAGTAGTCAGTTTATTTACTTGCTAATAAACAAAATCACTCCTGGGTTTGACATTGGAATCCATCAGGTTCTGGTCCCTGGTTAGCTTTCTTGACTGACTTCACAGGGCTCCCATTCACATACACTCTTTTTCCAGCCAAAATAGCCTAGTGTTGCTATCCATCCATCAGGCATTATGTTCTGCCTTTGAGTCTTTGCACAGGCTGCTTAGAACATGCTCTCTGTATGAGTCTGATTTTTCAGATCCTTTATTCCACTGAAGACTCTGCTCAAGAAAGCAGAGGCCTTTCCTGATAGGAAGTCACTGTGAAGATGAAGAATAGCTGTTATCAGATACAAGGATAAAAGAAATGAAAGAAGATAATGATCAGAAAAAGGAATTTTAGAGTCTGTGAATGTGAGATGTTAAGATAGATTTCAATCTTACCCATCAATAAGAAGAAAAATGTCTGAAGATGTCGGAAGCAGAAAGAAGGAAAATCAAGGGTCATGAAAACCTAGAAAGGAAAGAGTACTCAGTTTCATCCTAGAATGTCATTTCCTTAGCAGCTGGGACCTGCTCACCCTAGAATATCCCTCTGCCATGTCAGTCCCCTTCTCCCACTGGTGAGTTTCTCCCAGTGTTTCCATTTTGAAGGAGGTCTAGTTCAAGTGTGCCTTTTAATTGGCTGATTTTCATGCCTGGCATATTCTGCTTCCTCACCTCTATCTACTTGCTTCCCTTGCTTCCTTCAAGAGAGTTCCAATCCTGCCCCCTACAGGAGACCCTTTCTGGTTGTCAGTCGTAATCTTTTCCTCTGAAATTGGTATTAATTTGCACTATATACATATTGTACATACATAGTTATTTGCATGTTGTCTCCCCAATAGAACATGGTTGTCTGGTAGTAGATAACCTTTGTATCTTGTCAAGTTGAGGGAAGGGGATATCTCAGGATCAGGGTTGCAGATCTGAGAGAGTTCTGTGCTTGCCCCTTTGTGCCCCAAACCCACAAAAGTGGCAGCAGCAGTCACCTGAACATCTTTCTTATTTATCTCTTGCTACCTGCTGCTACTGTTGCTTTTTGGTCTCCTTCCTGGAGCTGTTGCTACATTGAGCTCTGCTTGCCACCCTTCCTCCAGGGCTTGTTCTCTCAACAGTGAGGGAATTGAGGAGCCTAAGTAGGCAAGGAGGGACTTGTCCACTTTCTGCGTAGTACACAGATCAGGGGAAGGAGGAAGTATATACTGCTAGAAACAAACAAGGGAAAGATGCTGGGCCAGGCAGAAAATGGCAGCTAATCTGCCTACCTAGGATGAGCATGGTTAACCATCTAATGTAGCTTGCTCAAGGTACAAAAAGGGTAAAGCAAAGAGGCAGAAGCAGACACCAGCTTTATGTGCATTAAACAGGTTCTCTATTTACTTCTATTTTTTTTTCTTTCACTCCTATGGATCATCTTGTAATTTGCTTAGGGTATACACATCCCACTTTGAAGACCACTGTCCATCAGTCTGCTGAAACTGCTTTTAATTTTTTTGTTTTTTTCAGTTTATTAATTTATTTTTAGTTTTCAACAGTCATTCACACAAAATTTTGAGTTCCAAATTTTCTCCCCATCCCTCCTCCCCCCACCACAAAACACCATGCATTCTGATTATCCCTTCCCCCAAACTGCTCTCCCTTCTATCATACCCTTCCTTCCCTTATCCTCATCTTCTCTCTTTACTTGTAGGGCAAGATAGATGTCTATATTCCATTACCTGTATTTCTTATTTCCCAGTTGCATGCAAAAACAGTTCTCAACATTCATTCCTTAAACTTTTGAGATCCAACTTCTCTCCTTTCCTCCCTCCCCACCCATCCCCACTGAGAAGGCAAACAATTCAATACAGGCTATATATGTGTAGTTTTGCTAAAAACTTCCATAATTGTCATGTTGTAAAAGATTAACTATATTTCCCTCCATGCTATCCTGCCCCCTATTTATTCTGTTCTCTCTTTAGACCTTGTCTCTCCCCTAAAGTGATAACTTCTTATTACTCTCCCCTCCCATTTTCCCTCCTTTCTATCATTCCCCCACCCCACTTATCACCTTCTCCCCTATTTTCCTATAGTGTAAGATAGATTTTCATACCAAATTGAGTATTCATGTTATTCCCTCCTTAAGTCAAATGTAGTGAGAGGAAGCTTCTCTTTATCCCCTCTCACTTCCTTCCTTTTCATCTCCATTGAAAAAACTTTTACTTGCCTCTTTTATGATAGATAACTTGCCCCATTCCATTTCTCCCTTTTCCTTCCCAATATATTCCTCTCACCCCTTGGTTTTATTTTTTTTAGATATCATTCCTTCCCATTCAGCTCTCTCTCTGCCCTCTGTCTATATATATGAATATAATCCCTCCTACTACCCAAATACTGAGAAAAGTTTCAGAAGTTACAAACATTCTATTTCATGTGGAAATGTAAACAGTCAACTTTTGTAAGTCCATTATGATTTCTTTTTCATGTTTCTCTTGATTCTTGTGTTTGAAAGTCAAATTTTCTATTCAGCTCTGGTCTTTTCATCAAGAATGATTGAAAGTCCTTTATTTCACTGAATAACCATTGTTTCCCCTGAAGTATTATACTCAGTTTTGCTGGGTAGGTGATTCTTGGTTTTAATCCTAGTTCTTTTGACTTCTGGAATATCATATTCCAAGCCCTTTGATCCTTTAATGTAGAAGCTGCTAGACTTTGTATTATCCTGATTGTATTTCCACAATACTCAAATTGTTTCTTTCTGGGTGCTTGCAGTATTTTCTCCTTGACCTAGGAACCGTGGAATTTGGCTACAATATTCCTACGAGCTTTTCTTTTTGGATCTCTTTTGTGAGGTGACTCATGGATTCTTTCGATGTTTATTTTACCCTCTGGCAGTTGTCCTTGATAATTTCACGAAAGATGATGTCTAGCCTCTTTTTTTGATCATGGCTTTCAGGTAGTCCCATAATTTTTAAGTTGTATCTCCTGGATCTATTTTCTAGGTCAATTGGTTTTCCAATGAGGTATTTCACATTGTCTTCTATTTTGTCATTCTTTTGTTTTTGTTTTGTAATTTCTTGGTTTCTCACAAAGTCATTAGCTTCCATCTGCTCCATTTTATTTTTTTAAGAACTATTTTCTTCAATGAGCTTTTGAACCTCCTTTTCCATTTGGCTAATTCTGCTTTTTAAAACATTCTTCTCCTCATTGGCTTTTTGAATGTCTTTTGCCATTAGTCTATTTTTAAGGGTGTTATTTTCTTCAGCATTTTTTGGGATCTCCTTTAGCAAGCTGCTGACTCACTTTTCATGATTTCCTTGTATTGCTCTCATTTCTCTTTCCAATTTTTCTTCCACCTCTCTTATTTGATTTTCAAAATCCTTTTTGAGGCCTTCCATCTTCTGAAACCATTGCATATTTATTTTGGAGGTTTTGGATGCAGAAGCCTTGACTTTTATGTCTCCCTCTGATGGTGTGCATTGTTCTTCCTCATGAAAGAATGGAAGAAAATATCTGTTCACCAAGCAATTAACCTTCTACAGTTTTATTTTTCCCAATTTTGGGGGGCATTTTCCCAGCCAGTTATTTGAATTTTGATTCCTTTGTCAAGAGGAGGGTATACTCTGGGGACCTGTAAGTTCTCAGTTCCTCCAAGGTGGCACAATCAAGGGAGAGGAGTTTACTCCTTTTCTGGCCTGTGCTCTGGTTTGGAAGCTACCAAAGCTTTTCTGCCCAGGATCTGCAAGTAGAATTCCTTTTCCAGAGCTTCCACCAGCTCCACCATATCAGAACTCTTCCTCACCCCAGAACCACCACTCAGGGCTGAGATTCTGATCAGCAACTCAATTCCCCCAGGGTCTTTAGGCAGAGAGCTCCAAAAATGGATGCTGCTTACATCACCTGGGGCTGGGACTAGGGAATGATCCTGCTCCCTTCTCACCCAGATGAAAAAGCTTTCTCATTGACTTTTGAACCTGTCTTTGGCATTTGTGGTTTGAGGGATATGGGAACCACAGCTGTTGCTGGGGATTCCACCCCTGAGGCCTGCTTCAATCCTGTTCCTGCTGGTGATGCATGGTCAAGGTTGGGTTGGGCTCTATACAATAGACCTTTCCTGTCAGCCTCAGCCTGCCTTGGCCTGCAAATCTCTTTCATTGTATCATTTTTTGGCTCCTGCTGCTCTAGAATTTGTTTAGAGCCATTTTTTACAGGTATTTTATTGGCCGTGAGGGAAGAGCTAGGGTAGCTGAGTCTTTCCACTCTGCCATCTTGGCTCCATGCCCCTGAAACTGTTCCCCAGAATCCTCTCCTTAGGCCTCTTGCCTTTTCTTCCTACATTCTCCCCCTTGTCAGTGAGGTGGTCAGGTGGCAAGTCAGTCCCATATTCAAATCTTTCCTCAGATACTTACTGCTTGTGTGTGACACTTGGCAAGTCACTTAACATCTACCAGCCTCAATTTCCTTATCTGTAAAATAGGGACAATAATAGTACCTACCTAGCAGGATTGTTGTTAGGCTCAAATAAAGTAACATGTGTAAAGTGCTTGGCAAAGCTCAGAGTGCCATCTAAAAGCTAGCTATCCTTAGTATCTCACTTATCATACAGCTCGACTGTCATCTCAACCAGATGACTCGCAGATCTATCAACCCTGATCTCTCTTTTGAGATTTAGTCATGTATAACTGCTTGTAGGATGACTAGAAGATTACTGCTTATGTAGCTGGTTAATAGTGAAAAGCATCTGCTATACATCAGGCAATGGGGTAATTATTGGAAATACCAAAAGAGGAACTTATAATCTAAAGAGGAAGACAACAAGCACATATGTACAAGCAAGCTATATTCAAGAAAAATGGAAAATAATTAAAAGAGATAAAGCACTAGAATTAAGGGTTGGGAAAGACCTCCTGTAGAAATGGGATTTTAGTTGGCATTTGAAGAAAACCAAGGAAGCCAGTAGGCGGGTAGGAAGAAGGAGAGTCTTCCAGATGTAGGGCACAGACATTTAAAATGTGGAGAGCTGAGATTGAAGGTCACCTGTGTGAAACAGCAAAGAGGCCAGGGAATCTATAGAGTGAGGGGAGTAAAGTGTAAGAAGATTGGAAAGGCCAGTGGAAAGGCTTAAGATATGAAAGGCTTTGAAACATAAGAAGAAGATTTTGTATTTATTTCTAAAGGTTATAAGGAGATATTGGAGTTTATTTAGCAGTGGAATGACATGATTGGACCTGTACCTTAGGAAAAACATTTTGGCAGCTGAATGGAGGATGGAATGGAGTACAAAGAGACTAGTGTCAGGTAGACCCACCAGCAGACTATTGCAATAGTTCAAATATGAGGTGATGAGGGGCTGCATCAAAGTGGTGGCAATATCAGAGAAGAAAAGGGGGCCTATTTGAGAGATGTTGAAAAGGTACAATCAATAGATGCTGGCAAAATATTGGACATGGAGTGGGGGGAGTGAGAGATAGTGAGTAATCAAGGATGACACCCAAGTTGTGAGCCTGAGGAACTGAAAAGCTGTTATTGTCTTTGACAAGTAATAGTAAAGCTAGGAGCTGTAGAGGCTTTAGGGGAAAGATAAGTTCCATTTTTGACATACTGAGTTTAACATGTCTACTGGACATCCAATTTGAGATGTCTGAAAAGCATGTGGAGATGCAAGACTGGAGGTCTGTAGAGAAGCTAGGTCAAGATAGATTTGAGAATCATTAACATAGAGATGGTAAGTAAATTCATGGATGCTAATGAGATCACCAAATGCAGTAGTGCAGAGAAAAGAAGGGGGCCCAAGACAGAACCTTGTGGGATACCTATGGTTAGATGAGGTTAAAAGTCCTATTAGAGCCTCATTCCCAAGGTTATCTCTCTTCAAATGTCTTCTCTTATTCTTTATTAATCTGTTTTTGTCAGTTCCACAAACATTTTTTAGATCCCCCTTATTTGAAACTATGGTGCTTTCTTTCATTCCACCTCTCATATCTTTCATTTCCCTTTGGTCTATAAGTCCTATTGATTCTATGTCAATCATATTGGTCATATACATCACATATGCTTCTTCCTTACTATTTCCATTATCAACTCTATAGTACAAGTCCTCATTACCAACTACCCAATAGTCTCCTTACAGGTCTCACCGCCTCTACTCTCTGCTCTCCATTCTGGTATTCCTTATACTGATACTAGATTAAGTTTCCTCATGCAGAGATCTCATTATGTCACTGCTCTGCTCAAAAATTGCACCCCTTTGTCTGCCAAGAAAAGTTCTTCTTTAACTATTATTCAAGGTCTTCTGCAATCTGTTACCACTAAATTTTTCTAGTCTTAAAGGAAATGTTAGATACTGGGCAAGTCATTTCATCTTTCTGAGCCCGAGTTCCCTCATTGTAAAATGGGGAAAAATAATATCAGTTCTATCTATCAAACAAGGTTGTTGGGAGGAGCAGATGTGATTTTTTAAAGTAGATTTTTATCAGTAATTTTTCTTTTAATATCACTCACACTTCCACCTTTATTCCTTTACCTCCAAGATAACCAGCTCTTAGAATGAAGAATTTTAAAAGAAGGGGGAAAAGAAAAAATCAGTGAAACTCATCAACATATTGAAAAAATCTGATGTGTATGAAACATTCCACATCTGTGAACCCATAGTCTCTGCAAAAAAGTAGAGAGAGCTATTTTATCATATTTCTTCTTTGGTATAATACCTATTCTTTATGATTTTTCAAGATTCATTTTTTATTGTTTTATGGAGGTGGTTCTTTCCATTTATATTGTTATAGTCATTGTGTATAGTTTTCCTGATTCTACTTGTTTCACTTTGCATCAGTTCATGTAAGTCTTTCAGTGCTTCTCTGTACTCATCATATTGGTCATGTCTTAAAACACACAATTTTCTATTACATTCATATACCACATATCACAATTTGCCTAGTCATTCTCTAATCATTGGACATCTAACTTGTTTTGAATTCTTTGCAAAGTTTGTTTGTTTTTACATTTGCTAGAGATTTGTTGCCCTCCACATAAACATAATGAAGTTAAGAATTTGAAGCAAGGTTTGAGGTGGTGATCTATACCTGAAGTGTTTAATTCTTTACCTTTCTCCCTCCTCTTTCATTTCCATGGAAGACCAAAAAAGACCAAGAATTTGAGAAAATTAGGTGGGAATGGAGATGGGGGTCCTCAGATCCAGACAACTTTTGGTGGCCTGTTGAAAGGGCAGCTTCTGAAATGATTCTGAAGGGGGTGATGGTTTATGATTAGAAAAAAAAATGAAGACACCGCACCAGGCCTTTGTCCCAGATGTAGAGAATTAAAATACTATACCTAATCTTCACTTGGGGGCACTTTGCCTGCCTTTGGTTCTAGATGAGCATGCTGGCTCATAGTCTTCACTATTACTAAAGGATTGTCAAGGAGAGGTTTTCTAACTGCTATACCTAGCCAATCAGGTGAGATGGTTGTCATGTGAAGCTTAGAAACTAGTATCAAAGAGATGTTCATCAATCAATAAAAGTAAAGTCACGGAGTAAAGCCTGTCAGAGACTAAATCCCACACCCACACACCTGGTAGAGATTGCATACCAATGAATTCTGTAAGTAGTAGAACCAGAAGGAGAAGCATGATGACATCACCAAATGATGGTGATCATTTAGCAACAGAGGCATGAGATGCCCTGCTATGGGTTTATCCTGTTAATATATGTTCTTTATCTGACTACATATTCCCTGTTCGCATGTCCACTCTTTACATGAATGGTATGTTTAACTGTGGAAGAGTGGACCCTAGATTTATCAAGAATGCTTCTATTGCTTCTTTTCATATCATTCATTAAATACCTTTTGGTTTTAACTAATTGTGTCATCTGGCTGACTCATTTCTTTCTTGGCTCTGTTACTGACTCTGTGGACTTGGATACCATGTTTCAGCTACTTCCACACCCTGAAACATCTCTCCACCCCTGAAGCCTTCTCACATTGGAACTCTTTACCACCCTACAGTCTCCCTTCTCATTGATGAGTTCCTCTCAGAACCTCCATCTTGAGGAAAGACCCAAGCCAACCATCTTTCATTCCTCTCCTGACTCCACTTCTGAGGACTTCACTACCTTTCCCCAACATGGGTCCCCCCTGAACCCCCACAGCTTTTCAGGTCCCTCTCATGTTATCTTCCTCCATTAGAATACAAACTCCTTGAGTACAGGTACTGTTTTTCTTTTTACTTAGATTTGTTGTCCTAAGTGCTTAGCACAGTACTTGATATATAGCAAACCCTGAATAAATTCTTCTTTATTTGACTTGACTAATAAAAATAAACATGTTATAAGAGGGTCATGAGTTATATTTTTTGAGTAGATGAAGATATATGCATTATCCTGAACTTGACCCAATTTTCTGGGATGTCATGTTAGAAGGGGATGTCCTACGTATTCTGTACTCATGTAATGCCATGCATGATAGTTCTCTATTTTTGTCTTTATCCTCTTATCAAACTGGAAGATCTATGAAGAAAAGCAATAATTTTGTATCCCCTCCCAGCACTTAATACAATAGAGTAGGCACTTAACAAGTTAAATTGAATTGAATTGAATCAGAGACAATTATTTTAATCACAGCACTGGAGAGCAACATTACAAAGGTCTCTCAGAAGTTAATAGAATTGTCTATCAGTCAAAGGAGAGTTACAGGGGTCCAACATCTATAAATGTGAGTACAGAATAAAGTCCTCTGGAATTTACTTCTCTGAAGGAAACAAATTTAGAGATGACTCATTGCTGAGGATGTCAATCTGGGAAAGTAAGGAAGAGCAGATCAAAGATGCTATTGGGAAATGATAGGACTCCCAATCAGAGAGTTTGAGGTGTGGTCCATGCACTCAGAATCACAATGAGAAATGGAATGCTGAGGGGGCTGGCTGTGGTGATAGGCTATACTGGTTCCTTCAGTTCTTCTTGGGGATTGGTCTTACATAGGTATGTCACCCACTCCAGCTTTGGCGTCTGAAAAGATCTGCAACTTTTTGATGACTGGACCTACACAAGCTGTTAATTATATGCTGACATTCATGTCACTAAAAATGTAACAGAATTTATAATATAAGGGAAAATTTGCTTCAATTAATTACTTTTAATGTGTTTTGTAGGTTGAAATCCTGAAATATTATTATGTTTTGTTAGGAAAAACTAAAAATTCAGTAACTAGATATATTACATAACTCAATTGTTATCTATCAAGGTAGGACATTGAGTATATAGGGATTTTAATACTTTCTATGCAGAGAAAAAGACTTTAGTTGAAGTTTCCTTATTGTTTTTACCCTTTAACGAGTTGGGAGAATCATATGTTTTGATATATATGCCAAGCTTTATACATGAACAGCCAACTGTAATATTACTTTTATAACTAAGTTTTCTTTTTACTAAGACTTCACCAGAATCCACTAAGAGTGCCAGATAATAACTTGTAGTAGGCACCTTCATTAGTAAAATATGTTTAAAAGGCTGGTAAGAAATAGAGAATAATAGATAGCTAGTTCCCTCTGCTGGTCAAGGAAAGGAGTATTGAATTTTTGTCAAGAATTACTAATGATACTCAAACAAAAACTGGAAGTACTAGCCTTTTTGAGTCACTAAGTTCAAAAATAATGTTTTCAAAGAAAAATATTTCACATTTTACTCTGAGTTACTCTATATGTGTTTTACTGTCTTATGAGAAGGAAGACTCCTTGAGCACAGAGCCTACCTATTTTGCTTACTAATATTTGTATCATCAGCTCTTACCAAAGTGCCTGGCATAGAGTAAGTGCTTACTATATCTTATTCAAGACACTTGACACTCACTAGCTGTGTGACCTTGGGCAAGTCACTTAACCCCAATCACCTCTCCTGGGTCATCTCTAGTCATCCTGATGAATATCTGGTCACTGGATTCAGATGGCTTTGGAGGAGAAGTGAGGCTGGTGACCTGCACAGCCCTCCCTCACCCAAAACAAAGTCAAGTGCAAATCATGTCATCAATTCTGTGATGGCATGGTCTTCTTTGGCAACGAAGGACAAACACACACACAGATTTATTAAGTTCAATTCAGTAATTCTATCCCTTGAGTGTCAAAAAAAGCATGACAAGAAGGAAAGAAGGAGGATTTCACTAACTATTGTTCACTATCTTCTAAGACATCTGTGTCCAATTCCTTGATTTAGTCTACTTAAAAATTTTTCAGGGGGGGTGGAGCTAAGATGGTGGAGTAGAAAGATGCACATATGCTAGCTCACCCCCCACAACCCATAAAATACCTGTAAAGAAAGACTCTCAACAAATTCTAGAGCAGCAGAAGTCACAGAACAAAAGAGTGGAGATTTCCAGCCCAGGGTGACCTGAAAGGCCAATGGGAAACATCTGTCGCACCTGACACTGAGTGGAGCGGCTGTGGGAGGAGGACATGAGTAGGCCTCGGGGGTGGAATCTCCAGTC